>CAMPDV010004624.1:0-36835 GCA_946699065.1 Loxodes magnus
TTCTCACTTCAAAACATATCAAAAACTATGCTTTTTTTTACTTTAAAAATTACAAAACTTTTTTCTTACTTTGTTAACTCACTCTGGTATTAAAATTACTCTTTCTCACTTCAAAACATATCAAAAACTATGCTTTTTTTTACTTTAAAAATTACAAAACTTTTTTTCTTACTTTGTTAACTCACTCTGGTATTAAAATTACTCTTTCTCACTTCAAAACATATCAAAAACTATGCTTTTTTTTACTTTAAAAATTACAAAACTTTTTTTCTTACTTTGTTAACTCACTCTGGTATTAAAATTACTCTTTCTCACTTCAAAACATATCAAAAACTATGCTTTTTTTACTTTAAAAATTACAAAACTTTTTTTCTTACTTTGTTAACTCACTCTGGTATTAAAATTACTCTTTCTCACTTCAAAACATATCAAAAACTATGCTTTTTTTTACTTTAAAAATTACAAAACTTTTTTTCTTACTTTGTTAACTCACTCTGGTATTAAAATTACTCTTTCTCACTTCAAAACATATCAAAAACTATGCTTTTTTTTACTTTAAAAATTACAAAACTTTTTTTCTTACTTTGTTAACTCACTCTGGTATTAAAATTACTCTTTCTCACTTCAAAACATATCAAAAACTATGCTTTTTTTTACTTTAAAAATTACAAAACTTTTTTTCTTACTTTGTTAACTCACTCTGGTATTAAAATTACTCTTTCTCACTTCAAAACATATCAAAAACTATGCTTTTTTTTACTTTAAAAATTACAAAACTTTTTTTCTTACTTTGTTAGCTCACTCTGGTATTAAAATTACTCTTTCTCACTTCAAAACATATCAAAAACTATGCTTTTTTTTACTTTAAAAATTACAAAACTTTTTTTCTTACTTTGTTAACTCACTCTGGTATTAAAATTACTCTTTCTCACTTCAAAACATATCAAAAACTATGCTTTTTTTTACTTTAAAAATTACAAAACTTTTTTTCTTACTTTGTTAACTCACTCTGGTATTAAAATTACTCTTTCTCACTTCAAAACATATCAAAAACTATGCTTTTTTTTACTTTAAAAATTACAAAACTTTTTTTCTTACTTTGTTAACTCACTCTGGTATTAAAATTACTCTTTCTCACTTCAAAACATATCAAAAACTATGCTTTTTTTTACTTTAAAAATTACAAAACTTTTTTTCTTACTTTGTTAACTCACTCTGGTATTAAAATTACTCTTTCTCACTTCAAAACATATCAAAAACTATGCTTTTTTTTACTTTAAAAATTACAAAACTTTTTTTCTTACTTTGTTAACTCACTCTGGTATTAAAATTACTCTTTCTCACTTCAAAACATATCAAAAACTATGCTTTTTTTTACTTTAAAAATTACAAAACTTTTTTTCTTACTTTGTTAACTCACTCTGGTATTAAAATTACTCTTTCTCACTTCAAAACATATCAAAAACTATGCTTTTTTTTACTTTAAAAATTACAAAACTTTTTTTCTTACTTTGTTAACTCACTCTGGTATTAAAATTACTCTTTCTCACTTCAAAACATATCAAAAACTATGCTTTTTTTTACTTTAAAAATTACAAAACTTTTTTTCTTACTTTGTTAACTCACTCTGGTATTAAAATTACTCTTTCTCACTTCAAAACATATCAAAAACTATGCTTTTTTTTACTTTAAAAATTACAAAACTTTTTTTCTTACTTTGTTAACTCACTCTGGTATTAAAATTACTCTTTCTCACTTCAAAACATATCAAAAACTATGCTTTTTTTTACTTTAAAATTACAAAACTTTTTTTCTTACTTTATTAACTCACTCTGGTATTAAAATTACTCTTTCTCACTTCAAAACATATCAAAAACTATGCTTTTTTTTACTTTAAAAATTACAAAACTTTTTTTCTTACTTTGTTAACTCACTCTGGTATTAAAATTACTCTTTCTCACTTCAAAACATATCAAAAACTATGCTTTTTTTTACTTTAAAAATTACAAAACTTTTTTTCTTACTTTGTTAGCTCACTCTGGTATTAAAATTACTCTTTCTCACTTCAAAACATATCAAAAACTATGCTTTTTTTTACTTTAAAAATTACAAAACTTTTTTTCTTACTTTGTTAACTCACTCTGGTATTAAAATTACTCTTTCTCACTTCAAAACATATCAAAAACTATGCTTTTTTTTACTTTAAAATTACAAAACTTTTTTTCTTACTTTGTTAACTCACTCTGGTATTAAAATTACTCTTTCTCACTTCAAAACATATCAAAAACTATGCTTTTTTTTACTTTAAAAATTACAAAACTTTTTTCTTACTTTATTAACTCACTCTGGTATTAAAATTACTCTTTCTCACTTCAAAACATATCAAAAACTATGCTTTTTTTTACTTTAAAAATTACAAAACTTTTTTTCTTACTTTGTTAACTCACTCTGGTATTAAAATTACTCTTTCTCACTTCAAAACATATCAAAAACTATGCTTTTTTTTACTTTAAAAATTACAAAACTTTTTTTCTTACTTTGTTAACTCACTCTGGTATTAAAATTACTCTTTCTCACTTCAAAACATATCAAAAACTATGCTTTTTTTTACTTTAAAAATTACAAAACTTTTTTTCTTACTTTGTTAGCTCACTCTGGTATTAAAATTACTCTTTCTCACTTCAAAACATATCAAAAACTATGCTTTTTTTTACTTTAAAAATTACAAAACTTTTTTTCTTACTTTGTTAACTCACTCTGGTATTAAAATTACTCTTTCTCACTTCAAAACATATCAAAAACTATGCTTTTTTTTACTTTAAAAATTACAAAACTTTTTTTCTTACTTTGTTAACTCACTCTGGTATTAAAATTACTCTTTCTCACTTCAAAACATATCAAAAACTATGCTTTTTTTTACTTTAAAAATTACAAAACTTTTTTTCTTACTTTAGTTAACTCACTCTGGTATTAAAATTACTCTTTCTCACTTCAAAACATATCAAAAACTATGCTTTTTTTTACTTTAAAAATTACAAAACTTTTTTTCTTACTTTGTTAGCTCACTCTGGTATTAAAATTACTCTTTCTCACTTCAAAACATATCAAAAACTATGCTTTTTTTTACTTTAAAAATTACAAAACTTTTTTTCTTACTTTGTTAACTCACTCTGGTATTAAAATTACTCTTTCTCACTTCAAAACATATCAAAAACTATGCTTTTTTTTACTTTAAAAATTACAAAACTTTTTTTCTTACTTTGTTAACTCACTCTGGTATTAAAATTACTCTTTCTCACTTCAAAACATATCAAAAACTATGCTTTTTTTTACTTTAAAAATTACAAAACTTTTTTTCTTACTTTGTTAACTCACTCTGGTATTAAAATTACTCTTTCTCACTTCAAAACATATCAAAAACTATGCTTTTTTTTACTTTAAAAATTACAAAACTTTTTTTCTTACTTTGTTAACTCACTCTGGTATTAAAATTACTCTTTCTCACTTCAAAACATATCAAAAACTATGCTTTTTTTTACTTTAAAAATTACAAAACTTTTTTTCTTACTTTGTTAACTCACTCTGGTATTAAAATTACTCTTTCTCACTTCAAAACATATCAAAAACTATGCTTTTTTTTTACTTTAAAAATTACAAAACTTTTTTTCTTACTTTGTTAACTCACTCTGGTATTAAAATTACTCTTTCTCACTTCAAAACATATCAAAAACTATGCTTTTTTTTACTTTAAAAATTACAAAACTTTTTTTCTTACTTTGTTAACTCACTCTGGTATTAAAATTACTCTTTCTCACTTCAAAACATATCAAAAACTATGCTTTTTTTTACTTTAAAAATTACAAAACTTTTTTTCTTACTTTGTTAACTCACTCTGGTATTAAAATTACTCTTTCTCACTTCAAAACATATCAAAAACTATGCTTTTTTTTACTTTAAAAATTACAAAACTTTTTTTCTTACTTTGTTAACTCACTCTGGTATTAAAATTACTCTTTCTCACTTCAAAACATATCAAAAACTATGCTTTTTTTTACTTTAAAAATTACAAAACTTTTTTTCTTACTTTATTAACTCACTCTGGTATTAAAATTACTCTTTCTCACTTCAAAACATATCAAAAACTATGCTTTTTTTTACTTTAAAAATTACAAAACTTTTTTTCTTACTTTGTTAACTCACTCTGGTATTAAAATTACTCTTTCTCACTTCAAAACATATCAAAAACTATGCTTTTTTTTACTTTAAAAATTACAAAACTTTTTTTCTTACTTTGTTAGCTCACTCTGGTATTAAAATTACTCTTTCTCACTTCAAAACATATCAAAAACTATGCTTTTTTTTACTTTAAAAATTACAAAACTTTTTTTCTTACTTTGTTAACTCACTCTGGTATTAAAATTACTCTTTCTCACTTCAAAACATATCAAAAACTATGCTTTTTTTTACTTTAAAATTACAAAACTTTTTTTCTTACTTTGTTAACTCACTCTGGTATTAAAATTACTCTTTCTCACTTCAAAACATATCAAAAACTATGCTTTTTTTTACTTTAAAAATTACAAAACTTTTTTTCTTACTTTATTAACTCACTCTGGTATTAAAATTACTCTTTCTCACTTCAAAACATATCAAAAACTATGCTTTTTTTTACTTTAAAAATTACAAAACTTTTTTTCTTACTTTGTTAACTCACTCTGGTATTAAAATTACTCTTTCTCACTTCAAAACATATCAAAAACTATGCTTTTTTTTACTTTAAAAATTACAAAACTTTTTTTCTTACTTTGTTAACTCACTCTGGTATTAAAATTACTCTTTCTCACTTCAAAACATATCAAAAACTATGCTTTTTTTTACTTTAAAAATTACAAAACTTTTTTTCTTACTTTGTTAGCTCACTCTGGTATTAAAATTACTCTTTCTCACTTCAAAACATATCAAAAACTATGCTTTTTTTTACTTTAAAAATTACAAAACTTTTTTTCTTACTTTGTTAACTCACTCTGGTATTAAAATTACTCTTTCTCACTTCAAAACATATCAAAAACTATGCTTTTTTTTACTTTAAAAATTACAAAACTTTTTTTCTTACTTTGTTAACTCACTCTGGTATTAAAATTACTCTTTCTCACTTCAAAACATATCAAAAACTATGCTTTTTTTTACTTTAAAAATTACAAAACTTTTTTTCTTACTTTATTAACTCACTCTGGTATTAAAATTACTCTTTCTCACTTCAAAACATATCAAAAACTATGCTTTTTTTTACTTTAAAATTACAAAACTTTTTTTCTTACTTTGTTAACTCACTCTGGTATTAAAATTACTCTTTCTCACTTCAAAACATATCAAAAACTATGCTTTTTTTTACTTTAAAAATTACAAAACTTTTTTTCTTACTTTATTAACTCACTCTGGTATTAAAATTACTCTTTCTCACTTCAAAACATATCAAAAACTATGCTTTTTTTTACTTTAAAAATTACAAAACTTTTTTTCTTACTTTGTTAACTCACTCTGGTATTAAAATTACTCTTTCTCACTTCAAAACATATCAAAAACTATGCTTTTTTTTACTTTAAAAATTACAAAACTTTTTTTCTTACTTTGTTAACTCACTCTGGTATTAAAATTACTCTTTCTCACTTCAAAACATATCAAAAACTATGCTTTTTTTTACTTTAAAATTACAAAACTTTTTTTCTTACTTTGTTAACTCACTCTGGTATTAAAATTACTCTTTCTCACTTCAAAACATATCAAAAACTATGCTTTTTTTTACTTTAAAAATTACAAAACTTTTTTTCTTACTTTGTTAACTCACTCTGGTATTAAAATTACTCTTTCTCACTTCAAAACATATCAAAAACTATGCTTTTTTTTACTTTAAAAATTACAAAACTTTTTTTCTTACTTTGTTAACTCACTCTGGTATTAAAATTACTCTTTCTCACTTCAAAACATATCAAAAACTATGCTTTTTTTTACTTTAAAAATTACAAAACTTTTTTTCTTACTTTGTTAACTCACTCTGGTATTAAAATTACTCTTTCTCACTTCAAAACATATCAAAAACTATGCTTTTTTTTACTTTAAAAATTACAAAACTTTTTTTCTTACTTTATTAACTCACTCTGGTATTAAAATTACTCTTTCTCACTTCAAAACATATCAAAAACTATGCTTTTTTTTACTTTAAAATTACAAAACTTTTTTTCTTACTTTGTTAACTCACTCTGGTATTAAAATTACTCTTTCTCACTTCAAAACATATCAAAAACTATGCTTTTTTTTTACTTTAAAAATTACAAAACTTTTTTTCTTACTTTGTTAGCTCACTCTGGTATTAAAATTACTCTTTCTCACTTCAAAACATATCAAAAACTATGCTTTTTTTTACTTTAAAAATTACAAAACTTTTTTTCTTACTTTGTTAACTCACTCTGGTATTAAAATTACTCTTTCTCACTTCAAAACATATCAAAAACTATGCTTTTTTTTACTTTAAAATTACAAAACTTTTTTTCTTACTTTGTTAACTCACTCTGGTATTAAAATTACTCTTTCTCACTTCAAAACATATCAAAAACTATGCTTTTTTTTACTTTAAAAATTACAAAACTTTTTTCTTACTTTGTTAACTCACTCTGGTATTAAAATTACTCTTTCTCACTTCAAAACATATCAAAAACTATGCTTTTTTTTACTTTAAAAATTACAAAACTTTTTTTCTTACTTTGTTAACTCACTCTGGTATTAAAATTACTCTTTCTCACTTCAAAACATATCAAAAACTATGCTTTTTTTTACTTTAAAAATTACAAAACTTTTTTTCTTACTTTATTAACTCACTCTGGTATTAAAATTACTCTTTCTCACTTCAAAACATATCAAAAACTATGCTTTTTTTTACTTTAAAATTACAAAACTTTTTTTCTTACTTTGTTAACTCACTCTGGTATTAAAATTACTCTTTCTCACTTCAAAACATATCAAAAACTATGCTTTTTTTTACTTTAAAAATTACAAAACTTTTTTTCTTACTTTGTTAGCTCACTCTGGTATTAAAATTACTCTTTCTCACTTCAAAACATATCAAAAACTATGCTTTTTTTTACTTTAAAAATTACAAAACTTTTTTTCTTACTTTGTTAACTCACTCTGGTATTAAAATTACTCTTTCTCACTTCAAAACATATCAAAAACTATGCTTTTTTTTACTTTAAAAATTACAAAACTTTTTTTCTTACTTTGTTAACTCACTCTGGTATTAAAATTACTCTTTCTCACTTCAAAACATATCAAAAACTATGCTTTTTTTTACTTTAAAAATTACAAAACTTTTTTTCTTACTTTGTTAACTCACTCTGGTATTAAAATTACTCTTTCTCACTTCAAAACATATCAAAAACTATGCTTTTTTTTACTTTAAAAATTACAAAACTTTTTTTCTTACTTTGTTAACTCACTCTGGTATTAAAATTACTCTTTCTCACTTCAAAACATATCAAAACTATGCTTTTTTTTACTTTAAAAATTACAAAACTTTTTTTCTTACTTTGTTAACTCACTCTGGTATTAAAATTACTCTTTCTCACTTCAAAACATATCAAAAACTATGCTTTTTTTTACTTTAAAAATTACAAAACTTTTTTTCTTACTTTATTAACTCACTCTGGTATTAAAATTACTCTTTCTCACTTCAAAACATATCAAAAACTATGCTTTTTTTTACTTTAAAAATTACAAAACTTTTTTTCTTACTTTGTTAGCTCACTCTGGTATTAAAATTACTCTTTCTCACTTCAAAACATATCAAAAACTATGCTTTTTTTTACTTTAAAAATTACAAAACTTTTTTTCTTACTTTATTAACTCACTCTGGTATTAAAATTACTCTTTCTCACTTCAAAACATATCAAAAACTATGCTTTTTTTTACTTTAAAATTACAAAACTTTTTTTCTTACTTTGTTAACTCACTCTGGTATTAAAATTACTCTTTCTCACTTCAAAACATATCAAAAACTATGCTTTTTTTTACTTTAAAATTACAAAACTTTTTTTCTTACTTTGTTAGCTCACTCTGGTATTAAAATTACTCTTTCTCACTTCAAAACATATCAAAAACTATGCTTTTTTTTACTTTAAAAATTACAAAACTTTTTTTCTTACTTTGTTAACTCACTCTGGTATTAAAATTACTCTTTCTCACTTCAAAACATATCAAAAACTATGCTTTTTTTTACTTTAAAAATTACAAAACTTTTTTTCTTACTTTGTTAGCTCACTCTGGTATTAAAATTACTCTTTCTCACTTCAAAAACATATCAAAAACTATGCTTTTTTTTACTTTAAAAATTACAAAACTTTTTTTTCTTACTTTGTTAACTCACTCTGGTATTAAAATTACTCTTTCTCACTTCAAAACATATCAAAAACTATGCTTTTTTTTACTTTAAAAATTACAAAACTTTTTTTCTTACTTTGTTAACTCACTCTGGTATTAAAATTACTCTTTCTCACTTCAAAACATATCAAAAACTATGCTTTTTTTTACTTTAAAAATTACAAAACTTTTTTTCTTACTTTGTTAGCTCACTCTGGTATTAAAATTACTCTTTCTCACTTCAAAACATATCAAAAAACTATGCTTTTTTTTACTTTAAAAATTACAAAACTTTTTTTTCTTACTTTATTAACTCACTCTGGTATTAAAATTACTCTTTCTCACTTCAAAACATATCAAAAACTATGCTTTTTTTTACTTTAAAATTACAAAACTTTTTTTCTTACTTTGTTAACTCACTCTGGTATTAAAATTTCGTATTCTCACTTCAAAACATATCAAAAACTATGCTTTTTTTTACTTTAAAAATTACAAAACTTTTTTTCTTACTTTGTTAACTCACTCTGGTATTAAAATTACTCTTTCTCACTTCAAAACATATCAAAAACTATGCTTTTTTTTTACTTTAAAAATTACAAAACTTTTTTTCTTACTTTGTTAACTCACTCTGGTATTAAAATTACTCTTTCTCACTTCAAAACATATCAAAAACTATGCTTTTTTTTACTTTAAAAAATTACAAAACTTTTTTTCTTACTTTGTTAACTCACTCTGGTATTAAAATTACTCTTTCTCACTTCAAAACATATCAAAAAACTATGCTTTTTTTTACTTTAAAAAATTACAAAACTTTTTTTCTTACTTTGTTAACTCACTCTGGTATTAAAATTACTCTTTCTCACTTCAAAACATATCAAAAACTATGCTTTTTTTTACTTTAAAAATTACAAAACTTTTTTTCTTACTTTGTTAACTCACTCTGGTATTAAAATTACTCTTTCTCACTTCAAAACATATCAAAAACTATGCTTTTTTTTACTTTAAAAATTACAAAACTTTTTTTCTTACTTTGTTAACTCACTCTGGTATTAAAAATTACTCTTTCTCACTTCAAAACATATCAAAAACTATGCTTTTTTTTACTTTAAAAATTACAAAACTTTTTTTCTTACTTTGTTAACTCACTCTGGTATTAAAATTACTCTTTCTCACTTCAAAACATATCAAAAACTATGCTTTTTTTTTACTTTAAAAATTACAAAACTTTTTTTCTTACTTTTATTAACTCACTCTGGTATTAAAATTACTCTTTCTCACTTCAAAACATATCAAAAACTATGCTTTTTTTTACTTTAAAATTACAAAACTTTTTTTCTTACTTTGTTAACTCACTCTGGTATTAAAATTACTCTTTCTCACTTCAAAACATATCAAAAACTATGCTTTTTTTTACTTTAAAAATTACAAAACTTTTTTTCTTACTTTGTTAGCTCACTCTGGTATTAAAATTACTCTTTCTCACTTCAAAACATATCAAAAACTATGCTTTTTTTTACTTTAAAAATTACAAAACTTTTTTTCTTACTTTGTTAACTCACTCTGGTATTAAAATTACTCTTTCTCACTTCAAAACATATCAAAAACTATGCTTTTTTTTACTTTAAAAATTACAAAACTTTTTTTCTTACTTTGTTAGCTCACTCTGGTATTAAAATTACTCTTTCTCACTTCAAAACATATCAAAAACTATGCTTTTTTTTACTTTAAAAATTACAAAACTTTTTTTCTTACTTTGTTAACTCACTCTGGTATTAAAATTACTCTTTCTCACTTCAAAACATATCAAAAACTATGCTTTTTTTTACTTTAAAAATTACAAAACTTTTTTTCTTACTTTGTTAACTCACTCTGGTATTAAAATTACTCTTTCTCACTTCAAAACATATCAAAAACTATGCTTTTTTTTACTTTAAAAATTACAAAACTTTTTTTCTTACTTTGTTAGCTCACTCTGGTATTAAAATTACTCTTTCTCACTTCAAAACATATCAAAAACTATGCTTTTTTTTACTTTAAAAATTACAAAACTTTTTTTCTTACTTTGTTAACTCACTCTGGTATTAAAATTACTCTTTCTCACTTCAAAACATATCAAAAACTATGCTTTTTTTTACTTTAAAAATTACAAAACTTTTTTTCTTACTTTGTTAACTCACTCTGGTATTAAAATTACTCTTTCTCACTTCAAAACATATCAAAAACTATGCTTTTTTTTACTTTAAAAATTACAAAACTTTTTTTCTTACTTTATTAACTCACTCTGGTATTAAAATTACTCTTTCTCACTTCAAAACATATCAAAAACTATGCTTTTTTTTACTTTAAAATTACAAAACTTTTTTTCTTACTTTGTTAACTCACTCTGGTATTAAAATTTCGTATTCTCACTTCAAAACATATCAAAAACTATGCTTTTTTTTACTTTAAAATTACAAAACTTTTTTTCTTACTTTGTTAACTCACTCTGGTATTAAAATTACTCTTTCTCACTTCAAAACATATCAAAAACTATGCTTTTTTTTACTTTAAAAATTACAAAACTTTTTTTCTTACTTTGTTAACTCACTCTGGTATTAAAATTACTCTTTCTCACTTCAAAACATATCAAAAACTATGCTTTTTTTTACTTTAAAAATTACAAAACTTTTTTTCTTACTTTGTTAACTCACTCTGGTATTAAAATTACTCTTTCTCACTTCAAAACATATCAAAAACTATGCTTTTTTTTACTTTAAAAATTACAAAACTTTTTTTCTTACTTTGTTAACTCACTCTGGTATTAAAATTACTCTTTCTCACTTCAAAACATATCAAAAACTATGCTTTTTTTTACTTTAAAAATTACAAAACTTTTTTTCTTACTTTGTTAACTCACTCTGGTATTAAAATTACTCTTTCTCACTTCAAAACATATCAAAAACTATGCTTTTTTTTACTTTAAAAATTACAAAACTTTTTTTCTTACTTTGTTAACTCACTCTGGTATTAAAATTACTCTTTCTCACTTCAAAACATATCAAAAACTATGCTTTTTTTTACTTTAAAAATTACAAAACTTTTTTTCTTACTTTGTTAACTCACTCTGGTATTAAAATTACTCTTTCTCACTTCAAAACATATCAAAAACTATGCTTTTTTTTACTTTAAAAATTACAAAACTTTTTTTCTTACTTTATTAACTCACTCTGGTATTAAAATTACTCTTTCTCACTTCAAAACATATCAAAAACTATGCTTTTTTTTACTTTAAAAATTACAAAACTTTTTTTCTTACTTTGTTAACTCACTCTGGTATTAAAATTACTCTTTCTCACTTCAAAACATATCAAAAACTATGCTTTTTTTTACTTTAAAAATTACAAAACTTTTTTTCTTACTTTGTTAGCTCACTCTGGTATTAAAATTACTCTTTCTCACTTCAAAACATATCAAAAACTATGCTTTTTTTTACTTTAAAAATTACAAAACTTTTTTTCTTACTTTGTTAACTCACTCTGGTATTAAAATTACTCTTTCTCACTTCAAAACATATCAAAAACTATGCTTTTTTTTACTTTAAAATTACAAAACTTTTTTTCTTACTTTGTTAACTCACTCTGGTATTAAAATTACTCTTTCTCACTTCAAAACATATCAAAAACTATGCTTTTTTTTACTTTAAAAAATTACAAAACTTTTTTTCTTACTTTATTAACTCACTCTGGTATTAAAATTACTCTTTCTCACTTCAAAACATATCAAAAACTATGCTTTTTTTTACTTTAAAAATTACAAAACTTTTTTTCTTACTTTGTTAACTCACTCTGGTATTAAAATTACTCTTTCTCACTTCAAAACATATCAAAAACTATGCTTTTTTTTACTTTAAAAATTACAAAACTTTTTTTCTTACTTTGTTAACTCACTCTGGTATTAAAATTACTCTTTCTCACTTCAAAACATATCAAAAACTATGCTTTTTTTTACTTTAAAAATTACAAAACTTTTTTTCTTACTTTGTTAGCTCACTCTGGTATTAAAATTACTCTTTCTCACTTCAAAACATATCAAAAACTATGCTTTTTTTTACTTTAAAAATTACAAAACTTTTTTTCTTACTTTGTTAACTCACTCTGGTATTAAAATTACTCTTTCTCACTTCAAAACATATCAAAAACTATGCTTTTTTTTACTTTAAAAATTACAAAACTTTTTTTCTTACTTTATTAACTCACTCTGGTATTAAAATTACTCTTTCTCACTTCAAAACATATCAAAAACTATGCTTTTTTTTACTTTAAAAATTACAAAACTTTTTTTCTTACTTTGTTAACTCACTCTGGTATTAAAATTACTCTTTCTCACTTCAAAACATATCAAAAACTATGCTTTTTTTTACTTTAAAAATTACAAAACTTTTTTTCTTACTTTGTTAACTCACTCTGGTATTAAAATTACTCTTTCTCACTTCAAAACATATCAAAAACTATGCTTTTTTTTACTTTAAAAATTACAAAACTTTTTTTCTTACTTTATTAACTCACTCTGGTATTAAAATTACTCTTTCTCACTTCAAAACATATCAAAAACTATGCTTTTTTTTACTTTAAAAATTACAAAACTTTTTTTCTTACTTTGTTAACTCACTCTGGTATTAAAATTACTCTTTCTCACTTCAAAACATATCAAAAACTATGCTTTTTTTTACTTTAAAAATTACAAAACTTTTTTTCTTACTTTGTTAACTCACTCTGGTATTAAAATTACTCTTTCTCACTTCAAAACATATCAAAAACTATGCTTTTTTTTACTTTAAAAATTACAAAACTTTTTTTCTTACTTTATTAACTCACTCTGGTATTAAAATTACTCTTTCTCACTTCAAAACATATCAAAAACTATGCTTTTTTTTACTTTAAAATTACAAAACTTTTTTTCTTACTTTGTTAACTCACTCTGGTATTAAAATTACTCTTTCTCACTTCAAAACATATCAAAAACTATGCTTTTTTTTACTTTAAAAATTACAAAACTTTTTTTCTTACTTTGTTAACTCACTCTGGTATTAAAATTACTCTTTCTCACTTCAAAACATATCAAAAACTATGCTTTTTTTTACTTTAAAATTACAAAACTTTTTTTCTTACTTTGTTAACTCACTCTGGTATTAAAATTACTCTTTCTCACTTCAAAACATATCAAAAACTATGCTTTTTTTTTTACTTTAAAAATTACAAAACTTTTTTTCTTACTTTGTTAACTCACTCTGGTATTAAAATTACTCTTTCTCACTTCAAAACATATCAAAAACTATGCTTTTTTTTACTTTAAAAATTACAAAACTTTTTTTCTTACTTTGTTAACTCACTCTGGTATTAAAATTACTCTTTCTCACTTCAAAACATATCAAAAACTATGCTTTTTTTTACTTTAAAATTACAAAACTTTTTTTCTTACTTTGTTAACTCACTCTGGTATTAAAATTACTCTTTCTCACTTCAAAACATATCAAAAACTATGCTTTTTTTTACTTTAAAAATTACAAAACTTTTTTTCTTACTTTGTTAACTCACTCTGGTATTAAAATTACTCTTTCTCACTTCAAAACATATCAAAAACTATGCTTTTTTTTACTTTAAAATTACAAAACTTTTTTTCTTACTTTGTTAACTCACTCTGGTATTAAAATTACTCTTTCTCACTTCAAAACATATCAAAAACTATGCTTTTTTTTACTTTAAAAATTACAAAACTTTTTTTCTTACTTTGTTAACTCACTCTGGTATTAAAATTACTCTTTCTCACTTCAAAACATATCAAAAACTATGCTTTTTTTTACTTTAAAAATTACAAAACTTTTTTTCTTACTTTATTAACTCACTCTGGTATTAAAATTACTCTTTCTCACTTCAAAACATATCAAAAACTATGCTTTTTTTTACTTTAAAAATTACAAAACTTTTTTTCTTACTTTGTTAACTCACTCTGGTATTAAAATTACTCTTTCTCACTTCAAAACATATCAAAAACTATGCTTTTTTTTACTTTAAAAATTACAAAACTTTTTTTCTTACTTTGTTAACTCACTCTGGTATTAAAATTACTCTTTCTCACTTCAAAACATATCAAAAACTATGCTTTTTTTTACTTTAAAATTACAAAACTTTTTTTCTTACTTTGTTAACTCACTCTGGTATTAAAATTACTCTTTCTCACTTCAAAACATATCAAAAACTATGCTTTTTTTTACTTTAAAATTACAAAACTTTTTTTCTTACTTTATTAACTCACTCTGGTATTAAAATTACTCTTTCTCACTTCAAAACATATCAAAAACTATGCTTTTTTTTACTTTAAAATTACAAAACTTTTTTTCTTACTTTGTTAACTCACTCTGGTATTAAAATTTCGTATTCTCACTTCAAAACATATCAAAAACTATGCTTTTTTTTACTTTAAAATTACAAAACTTTTTTTCTTACTTTATTAACTCACTCTGGTATTAAAATTACTCTTTCTCACTTCAAAACATATCAAAAACTATGCTTTTTTTTACTTTAAAAATTACAAAACTTTTTTTCTTACTTTGTTAACTCACTCTGGTATTAAAATTACTCTTTCTCACTTCAAAACATATCAAAAACTATGCTTTTTTTTACTTTAAAATTACAAAACTTTTTTTCTTACTTTGTTAACTCACTCTGGTATTAAAATTTCGTATTCTCACTTCAAAACATATCAAAAACTATGCTTTTTTTTACTTTAAAATTACAAAACTTTTTTTCTTACTTTATTAACTCACTCTGGTATTAAAATTACTCTTTCTCACTTCAAAACATATCAAAAACTATGCTTTTTTTTACTTTAAAAATTACAAAACTTTTTTTCTTACTTTGTTAACTCACTCTGGTATTAAAATTTCGTATTCTCACTTCAAAACATATCAAAAACTATGCTTTTTTTTACTTTAAAAATTACAAAACTTTTTTTCTTACTTTATTAACTCACTCTGGTATTAAAATTACTCTTTCTCACTTCAAAACATATCAAAAAACTATGCTTTTTTTTACTTTAAAAATTACAAAACTTTTTTTCTTACTTTGTTAACTCACTCTGGTATTAAAATTACTCTTTCTCACTTCAAAACATATCAAAAACTATGCTTTTTTTTACTTTAAAAATTACAAAACTTTTTTTCTTACTTTGTTAACTCACTCTGGTATTAAAATTACTCTTTCTCACTTCAAAACATATCAAAAACTATGCTTTTTTTTACTTTAAAAATTACAAAACTTTTTTTCTTACTTTGTTAACTCACTCTGGTATTAAAATTACTCTTTCTCACTTCAAAACATATCAAAAACTATGCTTTTTTTTACTTTAAAATTACAAAACTTTTTTTCTTACTTTGTTAACTCACTCTGGTATTAAAATTACTCTTTCTCACTTCAAAACATATCAAAAACTATGCTTTTTTTTACTTTAAAATTACAAAACTTTTTTTCTTACTTTATTAACTCACTCTGGTATTAAAATTACTCTTTCTCACTTCAAAACATATCAAAAACTATGCTTTTTTTTACTTTAAAATTACAAAACTTTTTTTCTTACTTTGTTAACTCACTCTGGTATTAAAATTTCGTATTCTCACTTCAAAACATATCAAAAACTATGCTTTTTTTTACTTTAAAATTACAAAACTTTTTTTCTTACTTTATTAACTCACTCTGGTATTAAAATTACTCTTTCTCACTTCAAAACATATCAAAAACTATGCTTTTTTTTACTTTAAAAATTACAAAACTTTTTTTCTTACTTTGTTAACTCACTCTGGTATTAAAATTACTCTTTCTCACTTCAAAACATATCAAAAACTATGCTTTTTTTTACTTTAAAATTACAAAACTTTTTTTCTTACTTTGTTAACTCACTCTGGTATTAAAATTTCGTATTCTCACTTCAAAACATATCAAAAACTATGCTTTTTTTTACTTTAAAATTACAAAACTTTTTTTCTTACTTTATTAACTCACTCTGGTATTAAAATTACTCTTTCTCACTTCAAAACATATCAAAAACTATGCTTTTTTTTACTTTAAAAATTACAAAACTTTTTTTCTTACTTTGTTAACTCACTCTGGTATTAAAATTTCGTATTCTCACTTCAAAACATATCAAAAACTATGCTTTTTTTTACTTTAAAATTACAAAACTTTTTTTCTTACTTTATTAACTCACTCTGGTATTAAAATTACTCTTTCTCACTTCAAAACATATCAAAAACTATGCTTTTTTTTACTTTAAAAATTACAAAACTTTTTTTCTTACTTTGTTAACTCACTCTGGTATTAAAATTACTCTTTCTCACTTCAAAACATATCAAAAACTATGCTTTTTTTTACTTTAAAAATTACAAAACTTTTTTTCTTACTTTGTTAACTCACTCTGGTATTAAAATTACTCTTTCTCACTTCAAAACATATCAAAAACTATGCTTTTTTTTACTTTAAAAATTACAAAACTTTTTTTCTTACTTTGTTAACTCACTCTGGTATTAAAATTACTCTTTCTCACTTCAAAACATATCAAAAACTATGCTTTTTTTTTACTTTAAAATTACAAAACTTTTTTTCTTACTTTATTAACTCACTCTGGTATTAAAATTACTCTTTCTCACTTCAAAACATATCAAAAACTATGCTTTTTTTTACTTTAAAAATTACAAAACTTTTTTTCTTACTTTGTTAGCTCACTCTGGTATTAAAATTACTCTTTCTCACTTCAAAACATATCAAAAACTATGCTTTTTTTTACTTTAAAAATTACAAAACTTTTTTTCTTACTTTGTTAACTCACTCTGGTATTAAAATTACTCTTTCTCACTTCAAAACATATCAAAAACTATGCTTTTTTTTACTTTAAAAATTACAAAACTTTTTTTCTTACTTTGTTAACTCACTCTGGTATTAAAATTACTCTTTCTCACTTCAAAACATATCAAAAACTATGCTTTTTTTTTACTTTAAAATTACAAAACTTTTTTTCTTACTTTGTTAACTCACTCTGGTATTAAAATTTCGTATTCTCACTTCAAAACATATCAAAAACTATGCTTTTTTTTACTTTAAAATTACAAAACTTTTTTTCTTACTTTGTTAACTCACTCTGGTATTAAAATTTCGTATTCTCACTTCAAAACATATCAAAAACTATGCTTTTTTTTACTTTAAAATTACAAAACTTTTTTTCTTACTTTGTTAACTCACTCTGGTATTAAAATTACTCTTTCTCACTTCAAAACATATCAAAAACTATGCTTTTTTTTACTTTAAAAATTACAAAACTTTTTTTCTTACTTTGTTAGCTCACTCTGGTATTAAAATTACTCTTTCTCACTTCAAAACATATCAAAAACTATGCTTTTTTTTACTTTAAAAATTACAAAACTTTTTTTCTTACTTTGTTAACTCACTCTGGTATTAAAATTACTCTTTCTCACTTCAAAACATATCAAAAACTATGCTTTTTTTTACTTTAAAATTACAAAACTTTTTTTCTTACTTTATTAACTCACTCTGGTATTAAAATTTCGTATTCTCACTTCAAAACATATCAAAAACTATGCTTTTTTTTACTTTAAAATTACAAAACTTTTTTTCTTACTTTGTTAACTCACTCTGGTATTAAAATTACTCTTTCTCACTTCAAAACATATCAAAAACTATGCTTTTTTTTACTTTAAAAATTACAAAACTTTTTTTCTTACTTTGTTAGCTCACTCTGGTATTAAAATTACTCTTTCTCACTTCAAAACATATCAAAAACTATGCTTTTTTTTACTTTAAAAATTACAAAACTTTTTTTCTTACTTTGTTAACTCACTCTGGTATTAAAATTACTCTTTCTCACTTCAAAACATATCAAAAACTATGCTTTTTTTTACTTTAAAATTACAAAACTTTTTTTCTTACTTTATTAACTCACTCTGGTATTAAAATTTCGTATTCTCACTTCAAAACATATCAAAAACTATGCTTTTTTTTACTTTAAAATTACAAAACTTTTTTTCTTACTTTGTTAACTCACTCTGGTATTAAAATTACTCTTTCTCACTTCAAAACATATCAAAAACTATGCTTTTTTTTACTTTAAAAATTACAAAACTTTTTTTCTTACTTTGTTAGCTCACTCTGGTATTAAAATTACTCTTTCTCACTTCAAAACATATCAAAAACTATGCTTTTTTTTACTTTAAAAATTACAAAACTTTTTTTCTTACTTTGTTAACTCACTCTGGTATTAAAATTACTCTTTCTCACTTCAAAACATATCAAAAACTATGCTTTTTTTTTACTTTAAAATTACAAAACTTTTTTTCTTACTTTATTAACTCACTCTGGTATTAAAATTACTCTTTCTCACTTCAAAACATATCAAAAACTATGCTTTTTTTTACTTTAAAAATTACAAAACTTTTTTTCTTACTTTGTTAACTCACTCTGGTATTAAAATTACTCTTTCTCACTTCAAAACATATCAAAAACTATGCTTTTTTTTTACTTTAAAATTACAAAACTTTTTTTCTTACTTTATTAACTCACTCTGGTATTAAAATTACTCTTTCTCACTTCAAAACATATCAAAAACTATGCTTTTTTTTACTTTAAAAATTACAAAACTTTTTTTCTTACTTTGTTAACTCACTCTGGTATTAAAATTACTCTTTCTCACTTCAAAACATATCAAAAACTATGCTTTTTTTTACTTTAAAAATTACAAAACTTTTTTTCTTACTTTGTTAACTCACTCTGGTATTAAAATTACTCTTTCTCACTTCAAAACATATCAAAAACTATGCTTTTTTTTTACTTTAAAATTACAAAACTTTTTTTCTTACTTTGTTAACTCACTCTGGTATTAAAATTTCGTATTCTCACTTCAAAACATATCAAAAACTATGCTTTTTTTTACTTTAAAAATTACAAAACTTTTTTTCTTACTTTGTTAACTCACTCTGGTATTAAAATTACTCTTTCTCACTTCAAAACATATCAAAAACTATGCTTTTTTTTTACTTTAAAATTACAAAACTTTTTTTCTTACTTTATTAACTCACTCTGGTATTAAAATTACTCTTTCTCACTTCAAAACATATCAAAAACTATGCTTTTTTTTACTTTAAAATTACAAAACTTTTTTTCTTACTTTGTTAACTCACTCTGGTATTAAAATTTCGTATTCTCACTTCAAAACATATCAAAAACTATGCTTTTTTTTACTTTAAAATTACAAAACTTTTTTTCTTACTTTGTTAACTCACTCTGGTATTAAAATTACTCTTTCTCACTTCAAAACATATCAAAAACTATGCTTTTTTTTACTTTAAAATTACAAAACTTTTTTTCTTACTTTATTAACTCACTCTGGTATTAAAATTACTCTTTCTCACTTCAAAACATATCAAAAACTATGCTTTTTTTTACTTTAAAAATTACAAAACTTTTTTTCTTACTTTGTTAACTCACTCTGGTATTAAAATTACTCTTTCTCACTTCAAAACATATCAAAAACTATGCTTTTTTTTTACTTTAAAATTACAAAACTTTTTTTCTTACTTTATTAACTCACTCTGGTATTAAAATTACTCTTTCTCACTTCAAAACATATCAAAAACTATGCTTTTTTTTACTTTAAAAATTACAAAACTTTTTTTCTTACTTTGTTAACTCACTCTGGTATTAAAATTTCGTATTCTCACTTCAAAACATATCAAAAACTATGCTTTTTTTTACTTTAAAATTACAAAACTTTTTTTCTTACTTTGTTAACTCACTCTGGTATTAAAATTTCGTATTCTCACTTCAAAACATATCAAAAACTATGCTTTTTTTTACTTTAAAAATTACAAAACTTTTTTTCTTACTTTGTTAACTCACTCTGGTATTAAAATTACTCTTTCTCACTTCAAAACATATCAAAAACTATGCTTTTTTTTACTTTAAAAATTACAAAACTTTTTTTCTTACTTTGTTAACTCACTCTGGTATTAAAATTACTCTTTCTCACTTCAAAACATATCAAAAACTATGCTTTTTTTTTACTTTAAAATTACAAAACTTTTTTTCTTACTTTATTAACTCACTCTGGTATTAAAATTACTCTTTCTCACTTCAAAACATATCAAAAACTATGCTTTTTTTTACTTTAAAAATTACAAAACTTTTTTTCTTACTTTGTTAACTCACTCTGGTATTAAAATTACTCTTTCTCACTTCAAAACATATCAAAAACTATGCTTTTTTTTTACTTTAAAATTACAAAACTTTTTTTCTTACTTTGTTAACTCACTCTGGTATTAAAATTACTCTTTCTCACTTCAAAACATATCAAAAACTATGCTTTTTTTTACTTTAAAAATTACAAAACTTTTTTTCTTACTTTGTTAACTCACTCTGGTATTAAAATTACTCTTTCTCACTTCAAAACATATCAAAAACTATGCTTTTTTTTACTTTAAAAATTACAAAACTTTTTTTCTTACTTTGTTAACTCACTCTGGTATTAAAATTACTCTTTCTCACTTCAAAACATATCAAAAAACTATGCTTTTTTTTTACTTTAAAATTACAAAACTTTTTTTCTTACTTTGTTAACTCACTCTGGTATTAAAATTACTCTTTCTCACTTCAAAACATATCAAAAACTATGCTTTTTTTTACTTTAAAAATTACAAAACTTTTTTTCTTACTTTGTTAACTCACTCTGGTATTAAAATTACTCTTTCTCACTTCAAAACATATCAAAAACTATGCTTTTTTTTACTTTAAAATTACAAAACTTTTTTTCTTACTTTGTTAACTCACTCTGGTATTAAAATTACTCTTTCTCACTTCAAAACATATCAAAAACTATGCTTTTTTTTACTTTAAAAATTACAAAACTTTTTTTCTTACTTTGTTAACTCACTCTGGTATTAAAATTACTCTTTCTCACTTCAAAACATATCAAAAACTATGCTTTTTTTTTACTTTAAAATTACAAAACTTTTTTTCTTACTTTATTAACTCACTCTGGTATTAAAATTACTCTTTCTCACTTCAAAACATATCAAAAACTATGCTTTTTTTTACTTTAAAATTACAAAACTTTTTTTCTTACTTTGTTAACTCACTCTGGTATTAAAATTACTCTTTCTCACTTCAAAACATATCAAAAACTATGCTTTTTTTTACTTTAAAAATTACAAAACTTTTTTTTCTTACTTTATTAACTCACTCTGGTATTAAAATTACTCTTTCTCACTTCAAAACATATCAAAAACTATGCTTTTTTTTACTTTAAAATTACAAAACTTTTTTTCTTACTTTATTAACTCACTCTGGTATTAAAATTACTCTTTCTCACTTCAAAACATATCAAAAACTATGCTTTTTTTTACTTTAAAAATTACAAAACTTTTTTTCTTACTTTGTTAACTCACTCTGGTATTAAAATTACTCTTTCTCACTTCAAAACATATCAAAAACTATGCTTTTTTTTACTTTAAAAATTACAAAACTTTTTTTCTTACTTTGTTAACTCACTCTGGTATTAAAATTACTCTTTCTCACTTCAAAACATATCAAAAACTATGCTTTTTTTTTACTTTAAAATTACAAAACTTTTTTTCTTACTTTGTTAACTCACTCTGGTATTAAAATTTCGTATTCTCACTTCAAAACATATCAAAAACTATGCTTTTTTTTACTTTAAAATTACAAAACTTTTTTTCTTACTTTGTTAACTCACTCTGGTATTAAAATTACTCTTTCTCACTTCAAAACATATCAAAAACTATGCTTTTTTTTTACTTTAAAATTACAAAACTTTTTTTCTTGCTTTATTAACTCACTCTGGTATTAAAATTACTCTTTCTCACTTCAAAACATATCAAAAACTATGCTTTTTTTTACTTTAAAATTACAAAACTTTTTTTCTTACTTTGTTAACTCACTCTGGTATTAAAATTACTCTTTCTCACTTCAAAACATATCAAAAACTATGCTTTTTTTTACTTTAAAAATTACAAAACTTTTTTTCTTACTTTGTTAACTCACTCTGGTATTAAAATTACTCTTTCTCACTTCAAAACATATCAAAAACTATGCTTTTTTTTTACTTTAAAATTACAAAACTTTTTTTCTTACTTTGTTAACTCACTCTGGTATTAAAATTACTCTTTCTCACTTCAAAACATATCAAAAACTATGCTTTTTTTTACTTTAAAAATTACAAAACTTTTTTTCTTACTTTGTTAACTCACTCTGGTATTAAAATTACTCTTTCTCACTTCAAAACATATCAAAAACTATGCTTTTTTTTACTTTAAAAATTACAAAACTTTTTTTCTTACTTTGTTAACTCACTCTGGTATTAAAATTACTCTTTCTCACTTCAAAACATATCAAAAACTATGCTTTTTTTTACTTTAAAATTACAAAACTTTTTTTTCTTACTTTATTAACTCACTCTGGTATTAAAATTACTCTTTCTCACTTCAAAACATATCAAAAACTATGCTTTTTTTTACTTTAAAAATTACAAAACTTTTTTTCTTACTTTGTTAACTCACTCTGGTATTAAAATTACTCTTTCTCACTTCAAAACATATCAAAAACTATGCTTTTTTTTACTTTAAAAATTACAAAACTTTTTTTCTTACTTTATTAACTCACTCTGGTATTAAAATTACTCTTTCTCACTTCAAAACATATCAAAAACTATGCTTTTTTTTACTTTAAAAATTACAAAACTTTTTTTCTTACTTTGTTAACTCACTCTGGTATTAAAATTACTCTTTCTCACTTCAAAACATATCAAAAACTATGCTTTTTTTTACTTTAAAAATTACAAAACTTTTTTTCTTACTTTGTTAGCTCACTCTGGTATTAAAATTACTCTTTCTCACTTCAAAACATATCAAAAACTATGCTTTTTTTTACTTTAAAAATTACAAAACTTTTTTTCTTACTTTATTAACTCACTCTGGTATTAAAATTACTCTTTCTCACTTCAAAACATATCAAAAACTATGCTTTTTTTTACTTTAAAAATTACAAAACTTTTTTTCTTACTTTGTTAACTCACTCTGGTATTAAAATTACTCTTTCTCACTTCAAAACATATCAAAAACTATGCTTTTTTTTACTTTAAAAATTACAAAACTTTTTTTCTTACTTTGTTAACTCACTCTGGTATTAAAATTACTCTTTCTCACTTCAAAACATATCAAAAACTATGCTTTTTTTTTACTTTAAAATTACAAAACTTTTTTTCTTACTTTATTAACTCACTCTGGTATTAAAATTACTCTTTCTCACTTCAAAACATATCAAAAACTATGCTTTTTTTTACTTTAAAATTACAAAACTTTTTTTCTTACTTTGTTAACTCACTCTGGTATTAAAATTTCGTATTCTCACTTCAAAACATATCAAAAACTATGCTTTTTTTTACTTTAAAATTACAAAACTTTTTTTCTTACTTTATTAACTCACTCTGGTATTAAAATTTCGTATTCTCACTTCAAAACATATCAAAAACTATGCTTTTTTTTACTTTAAAATTACAAAACTTTTTTTCTTACTTTATTAACTCACTCTGGTATTAAAATTACTCTTTCTCACTTCAAAACATATCAAAAAACTATGCTTTTTTTTACTTTAAAAATTACAAAACTTTTTTTCTTACTTTGTTAACTCACTCTGGTATTAAAATTACTCTTTCTCACTTCAAAACATATCAAAAACTATGCTTTTTTTTACTTTAAAAATTACAAAACTTTTTTTCTTACTTTGTTAACTCACTCTGGTATTAAAAATTTCGTATTCTCACTTCAAAACATATCAAAAACTATGCTTTTTTTTACTTTAAAATTACAAAACTTTTTTTCTTACTTTGTTAACTCACTCTGGTATTAAAATTTCGTATTCTCACTTCAAAACATATCAAAAACTATGCTTTTTTTTACTTTAAAATTACAAAACTTTTTTTCTTACTTTGTTAACTCACTCTGGTATTAAAATTTCGTATTCTCACTTCAAAACATATCAAAAACTATGCTTTTTTTTACTTTAAAAATTACAAAACTTTTTTTCTTACTTTGTTAACTCACTCTGGTATTAAAATTACTCTTTCTCACTTCAAAACATATCAAAAACTATGCTTTTTTTTTACTTTAAAATTACAAAACTTTTTTTCTTGCTTTATTAACTCACTCTGGTATTAAAATTACTCTTTCTCACTTCAAAACATATCAAAAACTATGCTTTTTTTTACTTTAAAATTACAAAACTTTTTTTCTTACTTTGTTAACTCACTCTGGTATTAAAATTTCGTATTCTCACTTCAAAACATATCAAAAACTATGCTTTTTTTTACTTTAAAATTACAAAACTTTTTTTCTTACTTTGTTAACTCACTCTGGTATTAAAATTTCGTATTCTCACTTCAAAACATATCAAAAACTATGCTTTTTTTTACTTTAAAATTACAAAACTTTTTTTCTTACTTTATTAACTCACTCTGGTATTAAAATTACTCTTTCTCACTTCAAAACATATCAAAAACTATGCTTTTTTTTACTTTAAAAATTACAAAACTTTTTTTCTTACTTTGTTAACTCACTCTGGTATTAAAATTACTCTTTCTCACTTCAAAACATATCAAAAACTATGCTTTTTTTTTACTTTAAAATTACAAAACTTTTTTTCTTACTTTATTAACTCACTCTGGTATTAAAATTACTCTTTCTCACTTCAAAACATATCAAAAACTATGCTTTTTTTTACTTTAAAAATTACAAAACTTTTTTTCTTACTTTGTTAACTCACTCTGGTATTAAAATTTCGTATTCTCACTTCAAAACATATCAAAAACTATGCTTTTTTTTACTTTAAAATTACAAAACTTTTTTTCTTACTTTGTTAACTCACTCTGGTATTAAAATTTCGTATTCTCACTTCAAAACATATCAAAAACTATGCTTTTTTTTACTTTAAAATTACAAAACTTTTTTTCTTACTTTATTAACTCACTCTGGTATTAAAATTACTCTTTCTCACTTCAAAACATATCAAAAACTATGCTTTTTTTTACTTTAAAATTACAAAACTTTTTTTCTTACTTTGTTAACTCACTCTGGTATTAAAATTACTCTTTCTCACTTCAAAACATATCAAAAACTATGCTTTTTTTTACTTTAAAAATTACAAAACTTTTTTTCTTACTTTGTTAACTCACTCTGGTATTAAAATTACTCTTTCTCACTTCAAAACATATCAAAAACTATGCTTTTTTTTTACTTTAAAATTACAAAACTTTTTTTCTTACTTTGTTAACTCACTCTGGTATTAAAATTACTCTTTCTCACTTCAAAACATATCAAAAACTATGCTTTTTTTTTACTTTAAAAATTACAAAACTTTTTTTCTTACTTTGTTAACTCACTCTGGTATTAAAATTACTCTTTCTCACTTCAAAACATATCAAAAACTATGCTTTTTTTTTACTTTAAAATTACAAAACTTTTTTTCTTACTTTATTAACTCACTCTGGTATTAAAATTACTCTTTCTCACTTCAAAACATATCAAAAACTATGCTTTTTTTTTACTTTAAAATTACAAAACTTTTTTTCTTACTTTGTTAACTCACTCTGGTATTAAAATTACTCTTTCTCACTTCAAAACATATCAAAAACTATGCTTTTTTTTACTTTAAAAATTACAAAACTTTTTTTCTTACTTTATTAACTCACTCTGGTATTAAAATTACTCTTTCTCACTTCAAAACATATCAAAAACTATGCTTTTTTTTTACTTTAAAATTACAAAACTTTTTTTCTTACTTTGTTAACTCACTCTGGTATTAAAATTACTCTTTCTCACTTCAAAACATATCAAAAACTATGCTTTTTTTTACTTTAAAAATTACAAAACTTTTTTTCTTACTTTGTTAACTCACTCTGGTATTAAAATTACTCTTTCTCACTTCAAAACATATCAAAAACTATGCTTTTTTTTTACTTTAAAATTACAAAACTTTTTTTCTTACTTTATTAACTCACTCTGGTATTAAAATTACTCTTTCTCACTTCAAAACATATCAAAAACTATGCTTTTTTTTACTTTAAAAATTACAAAACTTTTTTTCTTACTTTGTTAACTCACTCTGGTATTAAAATTTCGTATTCTCACTTCAAAACATATCAAAAACTATGCTTTTTTTTACTTTAAAATTACAAAACTTTTTTTCTTACTTTGTTAACTCACTCTGGTATTAAAATTTCGTATTCTCACTTCAAAACATATCAAAAACTATGCTTTTTTTTACTTTAAAATTACAAAACTTTTTTTCTTACTTTGTTAACTCACTCTGGTATTAAAATTTCGTATTCTCACTTCAAAACATATCAAAAACTATGCTTTTTTTTACTTTAAAAATTACAAAACTTTTTTTCTTACTTTGTTAACTCACTCTGGTATTAAAATTACTCTTTCTCACTTCAAAACATATCAAAAACTATGCTTTTTTTTTACTTTAAAATTACAAAACTTTTTTTCTTGCTTTATTAACTCACTCTGGTATTAAAATTACTCTTTCTCACTTCAAAACATATCAAAAACTATGCTTTTTTTTACTTTAAAATTACAAAACTTTTTTTCTTACTTTGTTAACTCACTCTGGTATTAAAATTTCGTATTCTCACTTCAAAACATATCAAAAACTATGCTTTTTTTTACTTTAAAATTACAAAACTTTTTTTCTTACTTTGTTAACTCACTCTGGTATTAAAATTTCGTATTCTCACTTCAAAACATATCAAAAACTATGCTTTTTTTTACTTTAAAATTACAAAACTTTTTTTCTTACTTTATTAACTCACTCTGGTATTAAAATTACTCTTTCTCACTTCAAAACATATCAAAAACTATGCTTTTTTTTACTTTAAAAATTACAAAACTTTTTTTCTTACTTTGTTAACTCACTCTGGTATTAAAATTACTCTTTCTCACTTCAAAACATATCAAAAAACTATGCTTTTTTTTTACTTTAAAATTACAAAACTTTTTTTCTTACTTTATTAACTCACTCTGGTATTAAAATTACTCTTTCTCACTTCAAAACATATCAAAAACTATGCTTTTTTTTACTTTAAAAATTACAAAACTTTTTTTCTTACTTTGTTAACTCACTCTGGTATTAAAATTTCGTATTCTCACTTCAAAACATATCAAAAACTATGCTTTTTTTTACTTTAAAATTACAAAACTTTTTTTCTTACTTTGTTAACTCACTCTGGTATTAAAATTTCGTATTCTCACTTCAAAACATATCAAAAACTATGCTTTTTTTTACTTTAAAATTACAAAACTTTTTTTCTTACTTTATTAACTCACTCTGGTATTAAAATTACTCTTTCTCACTTCAAAACATATCAAAAACTATGCTTTTTTTTACTTTAAAATTACAAAACTTTTTTTCTTACTTTGTTAACTCACTCTGGTATTAAAATTACTCTTTCTCACTTCAAAACATATCAAAAACTATGCTTTTTTTTACTTTAAAAATTACAAAACTTTTTTTCTTACTTTGTTAACTCACTCTGGTATTAAAATTACTCTTTCTCACTTCAAAACATATCAAAAACTATGCTTTTTTTTTACTTTAAAATTACAAAACTTTTTTTCTTACTTTGTTAACTCACTCTGGTATTAAAATTACTCTTTCTCACTTCAAAACATATCAAAAACTATGCTTTTTTTTACTTTAAAAATTACAAAACTTTTTTTCTTACTTTGTTAACTCACTCTGGTATTAAAATTACTCTTTCTCACTTCAAAACATATCAAAAACTATGCTTTTTTTTTACTTTAAAATTACAAAACTTTTTTTCTTACTTTATTAACTCACTCTGGTATTAAAATTACTCTTTCTCACTTCAAAACATATCAAAAACTATGCTTTTTTTTACTTTAAAATTACAAAACTTTTTTTCTTACTTTGTTAACTCACTCTGGTATTAAAATTACTCTTTCTCACTTCAAAACATATCAAAAACTATGCTTTTTTTTACTTTAAAATTACAAAACTTTTTTTCTTACTTTATTAACTCACTCTGGTATTAAAATTACTCTTTCTCACTTCAAAACATATCAAAAACTATGCTTTTTTTTTACTTTAAAATTACAAAACTTTTTTTCTTACTTTATTAACTCACTCTGGTATTAAAATTACTCTTTCTCACTTCAAAACATATCAAAAACTATGCTTTTTTTTACTTTAAAAATTACAAAACTTTTTTTCTTACTTTGTTAACTCACTCTGGTATTAAAATTACTCTTTCTCACTTCAAAACATATCAAAAACTATGCTTTTTTTTTACTTTAAAATTACAAAACTTTTTTTCTTACTTTGTTAACTCACTCTGGTATTAAAATTACTCTTTCTCACTTCAAAACATATCAAAAACTATGCTTTTTTTTTACTTTAAAATTACAAAACTTTTTTTCTTACTTTGTTAACTCACTCTGGTATTAAAATTACTCTTTCTCACTTCAAAACATATCAAAAACTATGCTTTTTTTTACTTTAAAAATTACAAAACTTTTTTTCTTACTTTGTTAACTCACTCTGGTATTAAAATTACTCTTTCTCACTTCAAAACATATCAAAAACTATGCTTTTTTTTACTTTAAAAATTACAAAACTTTTTTTTCTTACTTTATTAACTCACTCTGGTATTAAAATTACTCTTTCTCACTTCAAAACATATCAAAAACTATGCTTTTTTTTACTTTAAAAATTACAAAACTTTTTTTCTTACTTTGTTAACTCACTCTGGTATTAAAATTACTCTTTCTCACTTCAAAACATATCAAAAACTATGCTTTTTTTTACTTTAAAAATTACAAAACTTTTTTTCTTACTTTGTTAACTCACTCTGGTATTAAAATTACTCTTTCTCACTTCAAAACATATCAAAAACTATGCTTTTTTTTACTTTAAAAATTACAAAACTTTTTTTCTTACTTTGTTAACTCACTCTGGTATTAAAAATTACTCTTTCTCACTTCAAAACATATCAAAAACTATGCTTTTTTTTACTTTAAAAATTACAAAACTTTTTTTCTTACTTTATTAACTCACTCTGGTATTAAAATTACTCTTTCTCACTTCAAAACATATCAAAAACTATGCTTTTTTTTTACTTTAAAAATTACAAAACTTTTTTTCTTACTTTGTTAACTCACTCTGGTATTAAAATTACTCTTTCTCACTTCAAAACATATCAAAAACTATGCTTTTTTTTACTTTAAAAATTACAAAACTTTTTTTCTTACTTTGTTAACTCACTCTGGTATTAAAATTACTCTTTCTCACTTCAAAACATATCAAAAACTATGCTTTTTTTTTACTTTAAAAATTACAAAACTTTTTTTCTTACTTTGTTAACTCACTCTGGTATTAAAATTACTCTTTCTCACTTCAAAACATATCAAAAACTATGCTTTTTTTTACTTTAAAAATTACAAAACTTTTTTTCTTACTTTGTTAACTCACTCTGGTATTAAAATTACTCTTTCTCACTTCAAAACATATCAAAAACTATGCTTTTTTTTTACTTTAAAATTACAAAACTTTTTTTCTTACTTTGTTAACTCACTCTGGTATTAAAATTTCGTATTCTCACTTCAAAACATATCAAAAACTATGCTTTTTTTTACTTTAAAATTACAAAACTTTTTTTCTTACTTTGTTAACTCACTCTGGTATTAAAATTTCGTATTCTCACTTCAAAACATATCAAAAACTATGCTTTTTTTTACTTTAAAATTACAAAACTTTTTTTCTTACTTTGTTAACTCACTCTGGTATTAAAATTACTCTTTCTCACTTCAAAACATATCAAAAACTATGCTTTTTTTTTACTTTAAAATTACAAAACTTTTTTTCTTACTTTATTAACTCACTCTGGTATTAAAATTACTCTTTCTCACTTCAAAACATATCAAAAACTATGCTTTTTTTTTACTTTAAAATTACAAAACTTTTTTTCTTACTTTATTAACTCACTCTGGTATTAAAATTACTCTTTCTCACTTCAAAACATATCAAAAACTATGCTTTTTTTTACTTTAAAAATTACAAAACTTTTTTTCTTACTTTGTTAACTCACTCTGGTATTAAAATTACTCTTTCTCACTTCAAAACATATCAAAAACTATGCTTTTTTTTACTTTAAAATTACAAAACTTTTTTTCTTACTTTGTTAACTCACTCTGGTATTAAAATTACTCTTTCTCACTTCAAAACATATCAAAAACTATGCTTTTTTTTTACTTTAAAATTACAAAACTTTTTTTCTTACTTTGTTAACTCACTCTGGTATTAAAATTTCGTATTCTCACTTCAAAACATATCAAAAACTATGCTTTTTTTTACTTTAAAATTACAAAACTTTTTTTCTTACTTTGTTAACTCACTCTGGTATTAAAATTTCGTATTCTCACTTCAAAACATATCAAAAACTATGCTTTTTTTTACTTTAAAATTACAAAACTTTTTTTCTTACTTTGTTAACTCACTCTGGTATTAAAATTACTCTTTCTCACTTCAAAACATATCAAAAACTATGCTTTTTTTTACTTTAAAATTACAAAACTTTTTTTCTTACTTTGTTAACTCACTCTGGTATTAAAATTTCGTATTCTCACTTCAAAACATATCAAAAACTATGCTTTTTTTTACTTTAAAATTACAAAACTTTTTTTCTTACTTTATTAACTCACTCTGGTATTAAAATTACTCTTTCTCACTTCAAAACATATCAAAAAACTATGCTTTTTTTTTACTTTAAAAATTACAAAACTTTTTTTCTTACTTTGTTAACTCACTCTGGTATTAAAATTACTCTTTCTCACTCAAAACATATCAAAAACTATGCTTTTTTTTTACTTTAAAAATTACAAAACTTTTTTTTCTTACTTTGTTAACTCACTCTGGTATTAAAATTCGTATTCTCACTTCAAAACATATCAAAAACTATGCTTTTTTTTACTTTAAAATTACAAAACTTTTTTTCTTACTTTGTTAACTCACTCTGGTATTAAAATTTCGTATTCTCACTTCAAAACATATCAAAAACTATGCTTTTTTTTACTTTAAAATTACAAAACTTTTTTTCTTACTTTGTTAACTCACTCTGGTATTAAAATTACTCTTTCTCACTTCAAAACATATCAAAAACTATGCTTTTTTTTACTTTAAAAATTACAAAACTTTTTTTCTTACTTTGTTAACTCACTCTGGTATTAAAATTACTCTTTCTCACTTCAAAACATATCAAAAACTATGCTTTTTTTTACTTTAAAATTACAAAACTTTTTTTCTTACTTTGTTAACTCACTCTGGTATTAAAATTTCGTATTCTCACTTACAAAACATATCAAAAACTATGCTTTTTTTTACTTTAAAAATTACAAAACTTTTTTTCTTACTTTATTAACTCACTCTGGTATTAAAATTACTCTTTCTCACTTCAAAACATATCAAAAACTATGCTTTTTTTTTACTTTAAAATTACAAAACTTTTTTTCTTACTTTGTTAACTCACTCTGGTATTAAAATTACTCTTTCTCACTTCAAAACATATCAAAAACTATGCTTTTTTTTTACTTTAAAAATTACAAAACTTTTTTTCTTACTTTGTTAACTCACTCTGGTATTAAAATTACTCTTTCTCACTTCAAAACATATCAAAAACTATGCTTTTTTTTTACTTTAAAATTACAAAACTTTTTTTCTTACTTTGTTAACTCACTCTGGTATTAAAATTACTCTTTCTCACTTCAAAACATATCAAAAACTATGCTTTTTTTTTACTTTAAAATTACAAAACTTTTTTTCTTACTTTGTTAACTCACTCTGGTATTAAAATTTCGTATTCTCACTTCAAAACATATCAAAAACTATGCTTTTTTTTACTTTAAAAATTACAAAACTTTTTTTCTTACTTTATTAACTCACTCTGGTATTAAAATTACTCTTTCTCACTTCAAAACATATCAAAAACTATGCTTTTTTTTACTTTAAAAATTACAAAACTTTTTTTCTTACTTTATTAACTCACTCTGGTATTAAAATTACTCTTTCTCACTTCAAAACATATCAAAAAACTATGCTTTTTTTTACTTTAAAATTACAAAACTTTTTTTCTTACTTTGTTAACTCACTCTGGTATTAAAATTTCGTATTCTCACTTCAAAACATATCAAAAAACTATGCTTTTTTTTACTTTAAAAATTACAAAACTTTTTTTCTTACTTTGTTAACTCACTCTGGTATTAAAATTTCGTATTCTCACTTCAAAACATATCAAAAACTATGCTTTTTTTTACTTTAAAAATTACAAAACTTTTTTTCTTACTTTATTAACTCACTCTGGTATTAAAATTACTCTTTCTCACTTCAAAACATATCAAAAACTATGCTTTTTTTTACTTTAAAATTACAAAACTTTTTTTCTTACTTTGTTAACTCACTCTGGTATTAAAATTACTCTTTCTCACTTCAAAACATATCAAAAACTATGCTTTTTTTTACTTTAAAATTACAAAACTTTTTTTCTTACTTTGTTAACTCACTCTGGTATTAAAATTACTCTTTCTCACTTCAAAACATATCAAAAACTATGCTTTTTTTTTACTTTAAAATTACAAAACTTTTTTTCTTACTTTGTTAACTCACTCTGGTATTAAAATTACTCTTTCTCACTTCAAAACATATCAAAAACTATGCTTTTTTTTTACTTTAAAATTACAAAACTTTTTTTCTTACTTTGTTAACTCACTCTGGTATTAAAATTTCGTATTCTCACTTCAAAACATATCAAAAACTATGCTTTTTTTTACTTTAAAAATTACAAAACTTTTTTTCTTACTTTATTAACTCACTCTGGTATTAAAATTACTCTTTCTCACTTCAAAACATATCAAAAACTATGCTTTTTTTTACTTTAAAAATTACAAAACTTTTTTTCTTACTTTATTAACTCACTCTGGTATTAAAATTACTCTTTCTCACTTCAAAACATATCAAAAACTATGCTTTTTTTTACTTTAAAATTACAAAACTTTTTTTCTTACTTTGTTAACTCACTCTGGTATTAAAATTTCGTATTCTCACTTCAAAACATATCAAAAACTATGCTTTTTTTTACTTTAAAAATTACAAAACTTTTTTTCTTACTTTGTTAACTCACTCTGGTATTAAAATTACTCTTTCTCACTTCAAAACATATCAAAAACTATGCTTTTTTTTACTTTAAAAATTACAAAACTTTTTTTCTTACTTTGTTAACTCACTCTGGTATTAAAATTACTCTTTCTCACTTCAAAACATATCAAAAACTATGCTTTTTTTTACTTTAAAATTACAAAACTTTTTTTCTTACTTTGTTAACTCACTCTGGTATTAAAATTTCGTATTCTCACTTCAAAACATATCAAAAACTATGCTTTTTTTTACTTTAAAAATTACAAAACTTTTTTTCTTACTTTGTTAACTCACTCTGGTATTAAAATTACTCTTTCTCACTTCAAAACATATCAAAAACTATGCTTTTTTTTACTTTAAAAATTACAAAACTTTTTTTCTTACTTTATTAACTCACTCTGGTATTAAAATTACTCTTTCTCACTTCAAAACATATCAAAAACTATGCTTTTTTTTACTTTAAAATTACAAAACTTTTTTTCTTACTTTGTTAACTCACTCTGGTATTAAAATTACTCTTTCTCACTTCAAAACATATCAAAAACTATGCTTTTTTTTACTTTAAAAATTCAAAACTTTTTTTCTTACTTTGTTAACTCACTCTGGTATTAAAATTACTCTTTCTCACTTCAAAACATATCAAAAACTATGCTTTTTTTTTACTTTAAAATTACAAAACTTTTTTTCTTACTTTATTAACTCACTCTGGTATTAAAATTACTCTTTCTCACTTCAAAACATATCAAAAACTATGCTTTTTTTTACTTTAAAAATTACAAAACTTTTTTTCTACTTTGTTAACTCACTCTGGTATTAAAATTTCGTATTCTCACTTCAAAACATATCAAAAACTATGCTTTTTTTTACTTTAAAATTACAAAACTTTTTTTCTTACTTTGTTAACTCACTCTGGTATTAAAATTTCGTATTCTCACTTCAAAACATATCAAAAACTATGCTTTTTTTTACTTTAAAATTACAAAACTTTTTTTCTTACTTTGTTAACTCACTCTGGTATTAAAATTTCGTATTCTCACTTCAAAACATATCAAAAACTATGCTTTTTTTTACTTTAAAAATTACAAAACTTTTTTTCTTACTTTGTTAACTCACTCTGGTATTAAAATTACTCTTTCTCACTTCAAAACATATCAAAAAACTATGCTTTTTTTTTACTTTAAAAATTACAAAACTTTTTTTCTTACTTTATTAACTCACTCTGGTATTAAAATTACTCTTTCTCACTTCAAAACATATCAAAAAACTATGCTTTTTTTTACTTTAAAATTACAAAACTTTTTTTCTTACTTTGTTAACTCACTCTGGTATTAAAATTACTCTTTCTCACTTCAAAACATATCAAAACTATGCTTTTTTTTACTTTAAAAATTACAAAACTTTTTTTCTTACTTTGTTAACTCACTCTGGTATTAAAATTACTCTTTCTCACTTCAAAACATATCAAAAACTATGCTTTTTTTTTACTTTAAAATTACAAAACTTTTTTTTCTTACTTTATTAACTCACTCTGGTATTAAAATTACTCTTTCTCACTTCAAAACATATCAAAAACTATGCTTTTTTTTACTTTAAAAATTACAAAACTTTTTTTCTTACTTTGTTAACTCACTCTGTATTAAAATTTCGTATTCTCACTTCAAAACATATCAAAAACTATGCTTTTTTTTACTTTAAAATTACAAAACTTTTTTTCTTACTTTGTTAACTCACTCTGGTATTAAAATTTCGTATTCTCACTTCAAAACATATCAAAAACTATGCTTTTTTTTACTTTAAAATTACAAAACTTTTTTTCTTACTTTGTTAACTCACTCTGGTATTAAAATTACTCTTTCTCACTTCAAAACATATCAAAAACTATGCTTTTTTTTTACTTTAAAAATTACAAAACTTTTTTCTTACTTTGTTAACTCACTCTGGTATTAAAATTACTCTTTCTCACTTCAAAACATATCAAAAACTATGCTTTTTTTTTACTTTAAAATTACAAAACTTTTTTTCTTACTTTGTTAACTCACTCTGGTATTAAAATTACGTATTCTCACTTCAAAACATATCAAAAACTATGCTTTTTTTTTACTTTAAAATTACAAAACTTTTTTTCTTACTTTATTAACTCACTCTGGTATTAAAATTACTCTTTCTCACTTCAAAACATATCAAAAACTATGCTTTTTTTTACTTTAAAAATTACAAAACTTTTTTTCTTACTTTGTTAACTCACTCTGGTATTAAAATTACTCTTTCTCACTTCAAAACATATCAAAAACTATGCTTTTTTTTTACTTTAAAATTACAAAACTTTTTTTCTTACTTTGTTAACTCACTCTGGTATTAAAATTACGTATTCTCACTTCAAAACATACAAAAACTATGCTTTTTTTTACTTTAAAATTACAAAACTTTTTTTCTTACTTTATTAACTCACTCTGGTATTAAAATTACTCTTTCTCACTTCAAAACATATCAAAAACTATGCTTTTTTTTTACTTTAAAATTACAAAACTTTTTTTCTTACTTTGTTAACTCACTCTGGTATTAAAATTACTCTTTCTCACTTCAAAACATATCAAAAACTATGCTTTTTTTTTACTTTAAAATTACAAACTTTTTTTCTTACTTTATTAACTCACTCTGGTATTAAAATTACTCTTTCTCACTTCAAAACATATCAAAAACTATGCTTTTTTTTTACTTTAAAATTACAAAACTTTTTTTTCTTACTTTGTTAACTCACTCTGGTATTAAAATTACTCTTTCTCACTTCAAACATATCAAAAACTATGCTTTTTTTTTTACTTTAAAATTACAAAACTTTTTTTCTTACTTTATTAACTCACTCTGGTATTAAAATTACTCTTTCTCACTTCAAAACATATCAAAAACTATGCTTTTTTTTACTTTAAAATTACAAAACTTTTTTTCTTACTTTGTTAACTCACTCTGGTATTAAAATTACTCTTTCTCACTTCAAAACATATCAAAAACTATGCTATTTTTTTTACTTTAAAAATTACAAAACTTTTTTTCTTACTTTGTTAACTCACTCTGGTATTAAAATTACTCTTTCTCACTTCAAAACATATCAA
>CAMPDV010004625.1:0-33377 GCA_946699065.1 Loxodes magnus
TATTTTTTTAGAGAAAAAAAGGATAGTTTTTGAAGTGTTTTGGAGTGAGAATACGAAATTTTTAATATCAGAGTGAGTTAACAAAGTATGAAAAAAAGTTAGTTTATTTTTTTTAGAGAAAAAAAGGATAGTTTTTGAAGTGTTTTGGAGTGAGAATACGAAATTTTAATATCAGAGTGAGTTAACAAAGTATGAAAAAAAGTTAGTAATTTTTTTAGAGAAAAAAAGGATAGTTTTTGAAGTGTTTTGGAGTGAGAATACGAAATTTTAATATCAGAGTGAGTTAACAAAGGTAGAAAATAAGTTAGTAATTTTTTTAGAGAAAAAAAGGATAGTTTTTGAAGTGTTTTGGAGTGAGAATACGAAATTTTAATATCAGAGTGAGTTAACAAAGTATGAAAAAAAGTTAGTAATTTTTTTAGAGAAAAAAAGGATAGTTTTTGAAGTGTTTTGGAGTGAGAATACGAAATTTTAATATCAGAGTGAGTTAACAAAGTATGAAAAAAAGTTAGTTTATTTTTTTAGAGAAAAAAAGGATAGTTTTTGAAGTGTTTTGGAGTGAGAATACGAAATTTTAATATCAGAGTGAGTTAACAAAGTATGAAAAAAAGTTAGTTTATTTTTTTAGAGAAAAAAAGGATAGTTTTTGAAGTGTTTTGGAGTGAGAATACGAAATTTTAATATCAGAGTGAGATAACAAAGTATGAAAAAAAGTTAGTAATTTTTTTAGAGAAAAAAAGGATAGTTTTTGAAGTGTTTTGGAGTGAGAATACGAAATTTTAATATCAGAGTGAGTTAACAAAGTATGAAAAAAAGTTAGTAATTTTTTTAGAGAAAAAAAGGATAGTTTTTGAAGTGTTTTGGAGTGAGAATACGAAATTTTAATATCAGAGTGAGTTAACAAAGTATGAAAAAAAGTTAGTTTATTTTTTTAGAGAAAAAAAGGATAGTTTTTGAAGTGTTTTGGAGTGAGAATACGAAATTTTAATATCAGAGTGAGTTAACAAAGTATGAAAAAAAGTTAGTTTATTTTTTTTAGAGAAAAAAAGGATAGTTTTTGAAGTGTTTTGGAGTGAGAATACGAAATTTTAATATCAGAGTGAGTTAACAAAGTATGAAAAAAAGTTAGTAATTTTTTTAGAGAAAAAAAGGATAGTTTTTGAAGTGTTTTGGAGTGAGAATACGAAATTTTAATATCAGAGTGAGTTAACAAAGTATGAAAAAAAGTTAGTAATTTTTTTAGAGAAAAAAAGGATAGTTTTTGAAGTGTTTTGGAGTGAGAATACGAAATTTTAATATCAGAGTGAGTTAACAAAGTATGAAAAAAAGTTAGTAATTTTTTTTAGAGAAAAAAAGGATAGTTTTTGAAGTGTTTTGGAGTGAGAATACGAAATTTTAATATCAGAGTGAGTTAACAAAGTATGAAAAAAAGTTAGTAATTTTTTTAGAGAAAAAAAGGATAGTTTTTGAAGTGTTTTGGAGTGAGAATACGAAATTTTAATATCAGAGTGAGTTAACAAAGTATGAAAAAAAGTTAGTAATTTTTTTAGAGAAAAAAAGGATAGTTTTTGAAGTGTTTTGGAGTGAGAATACGAAATTTTAATATCAGAGTGAGTTAACAAAGTATGAAAAAAAGTTAGTTTATTTTTTTAGAGAAAAAAAGGATAGTTTTTGAATTGTTTTGGAGTGAGAATACGAAATTTTAATATCAGAGTGAGTTAACAAAGTATGAAAAAAAGTTAGTAATTTTTTTAGAGAAAAAAAGGATAGTTTTTGAAGTGTTTTGGAGTGAGAATACGAAATTTTAATATCAGAGTGAGTTAACAAAGTATGAAAAAAAGTTAGTAATTTTTTTAGAGAAAAAAAGGATAGTTTTTGAAGTGTTTTGGAGTGAGAATACGAAATTTTAATATCAGAGTGAGTTAACAAAGTATGAAAAAAAGTTAGTAATTTTTTTAGAGAAAAAAAGGATAGTTTTTGAAGTGTTTTTGGAGTGAGAATACGAAATTTTAATATCAGAGTGAGTTAACAAAGTATGAAAAAAAGTTAGTAATTTTTTTAGAGAAAAAAAAGGATAGTTTTTGAAGTGTTTTGGAGTGAGAATACGAAATTTTAATATCAGAGTGAGTTAACAAAGTATGAAAAAAAGTTAGTTTATTTTTTTAGAGAAAAAAAAGGATAGTTTTTGAAGTGTTTTGGAGTGAGAATACGAAATTTTAATATCAGAGTGAGTTAACAAAGTATGAAAAAAAGTTAGTAATTTTTTTAGAGAAAAAAAGGATAGTTTTTGAAGTGTTTTGGAGTGAGAATACGAAATTTTAATATCAGAGTGAGTTAACAAAGGTAGAAAATAAGTTAGTAATTTTTTTAGAGAAAAAAAGGATAGTTTTTGAAGTGTTTTGGAGTGAGAATACGAAATTTTAATATCAGAGTGAGATAACAAAGTATGAAAAAAAGTTAGTTTATTTTTTTAGAGAAAAAAAGGATAGTTTTTGAAGTGTTTTGGAGTGAGAATACGAAATTTTAATATCAGAGTGAGTTAACAAAGTATGAAAAAAAGTTAGTAATTTTTTTTAGAGAAAAAAAGGATAGTTTTTGAAGTGTTTTGGAGTGAGAATACGAAATTTTAATATCAGAGTGAGTTAACAAAGTATGAAAAAAAGTTAGTTTATTTTTTTAGAGAAAAAAAGGATAGTTTTTGAAGTGTTTTGGAGTGAGAATACGAAATTTTAATATCAGAGTGAGTTAACAAAGTATGAAAAAAAGTTAGTAATTTTTTTAGAGAAAAAAAGGATAGTTTTTGAAGTGTTTTGGAGTGAGAATACGAAATTTTAATATCAGAGTGAGTTAACAAAGTATGAAAAAAAGTTAGTTTATTTTTTTAGAGAAAAAAAGGATAGTTTTTGAAGTGTTTTGGAGTGAGAATACGAAATTTTAATATCAGAGTGAGATAACAAAGTATGAAAAAAAGTTAGTAATTTTTTTAGAGAAAAAAAGGATAGTTTTTGAAGTGTTTTGGAGTGAGAATACGAAATTTTAATATCAGAGTGAGTTAACAAAGTATGAAAAAAAGTTTTTAATTTTTTTAGAGAAAAAAAGGATAGTTTTTGAAGTGTTTTGGAGTGAGAATACGAAATTTTAATATCAGAGTGAGTTAACAAAGTATGAAAAAAAGTTAGTTTATTTTTTTAGAGAAAAAAAGGATAGTTTTTGAAGTGTTTTGGAGTGAGAATACGAAATTTTAATATCAGAGTGAGATAACAAAGTATGAAAAAAAGTTAGTAATTTTTTTAGAGAAAAAAAGGATAGTTTTTGAAGTGTTTTGGAGTGAGAATACGAAATTTTAATATCAGAGTGAGTTAACAAAGTATGAAAAAAAGTTAGTTTATTTTTTTAGAGAAAAAAAGGATAGTTTTTGAAGTGTTTTGGAGTGAGAATACGAAATTTTAATATCAGAGTGAGTTAACAAAGTATGAAAAAAAGTTAGTTTATTTTTTTAGAGAAAAAAAGGATAGTTTTTGAAGTGTTTTGGAGTGAGAATACGAAATTTTAATATCAGAGTGAGATAACAAAGTATGAAAAAAAGTTAGTAATTTTTTTAGAGAAAAAAAGGATAGTTTTTGAAGTGTTTTGGAGTGAGAATACGAAATTTTAATATCAGAGTGAGTTAACAAAGTATGAAAAAAAGTTAGTAATTTTTTTAGAGAAAAAAAGGATAGTTTTTGAAGTGTTTTGGAGTGAGAATACGAAATTTTAATATCAGAGTGAGTTAACAAAGTATAAAAAAAAGTTAGTTTATTTTTTTAGAGAAAAAAAGGATAGTTTTTGAAGTGTTTTGGAGTGAGAATACGAAATTTTAATATCAGAGTGAGTTAACAAAGTATGAAAAAAAGTTAGTAATTTTTTTAGAGAAAAAAAGGATAGTTTTTGAAGTGTTTTGGAGTGAGAATACGAAATTTTAATATCAGAGTGAGTTAACAAAGTATGAAAAAAAGTTAGTTTATTTTTTTAGAGAAAAAAAGGATAGTTTTTGAAGTGTTTTGGAGTGAGAATACGAAATTTTAATATCAGAGTGAGATAACAAAGTATGAAAAAAAGTTAGTAATTTTTTTAGAGAAAAAAAGGATAGTTTTTGAAGTGTTTTGGAGTGAGAATACGAAATTTTAATATCAGAGTGAGTTAACAAAGTATGAAAAAAAGTTAGTTTATTTTTTTAGAGAAAAAAAGGATAGTTTTTGAAGTGTTTTGGAGTGAGAATACGAAATTTTAATATCAGAGTGAGTTAACAAAGTATGAAAAAAAGTTAGTTTATTTTTTTAGAGAAAAAAAAGGATAGTTTTTGAAGTGTTTTGGAGTGAGAATACGAAATTTTAATATCAGAGTGAGTTAACAAAGTATGAAAAAAAGTTAGTTTATTTTTTTTAGAGAAAAAAAGGATAGTTTTTGAAGTGTTTTGGAGTGAGAATACGAAATTTTAATATCAGAGTGAGTTAACAAAGTATGAAAAAAAGTTAGTAATTTTTTTAGAGAAAAAAAGGATAGTTTTTGAAGTGTTTTTGGAGTGAGAATACGAAATTTTAATATCAGAGTGAGTTAACAAAGTATGAAAAAAAGTTAGTTTATTTTTTTAGAGAAAAAAAGGATAGTTTTTGAAGTGTTTTGGAGTGAGAATACGAAATTTTAATATCAGAGTGAGTTAACAAAGTATGAAAAAAAAGTTAGTAATTTTTTTAGAGAAAAAAAGGATAGTTTTTGAAGTGTTTTGGAGTGAGAATACGAAATTTTAATATCAGAGTGAGTTAACAAAGTATGAAAAAAAGTTAGTAATTTTTTTAGAGAAAAAAAGGATAGTTTTTGAAGTGTTTTGGAGTGAGAATACGAAATTTTAATATCAGAGTGAGTTAACAAAGTATGAAAAAAAGTTAGTAATTTTTTTAGAGAAAAAAAGGATAGTTTTTGAAGTGTTTTGGAGTGAGAATACGAAATTTTAATATCAGAGTGAGTTAACAAAGTATGAAAAAAAGTTAGTAATTTTTTTAGAGAAAAAAAGGATAGTTTTTGAAGTGTTTTGGAGTGAGAATACGAAATTTTAATATCAGAGTGAGTTAACAAAGTATGAAAAAAAAGTTAGTAATTTTTTTAGAGAAAAAAAGGATAGTTTTTGAAGTGTTTTGGAGTGAGAATACGAAATTTTAATATCAGAGTGAGTTAACAAAGTATGAAAAAAAGTTAGTTTATTTTTTTAGAGAAAAAAAGGATAGTTTTTGAAGTGTTTTGGAGTGAGAATACGAAATTTTAATATCAGAGTGAGTTAACAAAGTATGAAAAAAAGTTAGTTTATTTTTTTAGAGAAAAAAAGGATAGTTTTTGAAGTGTTTTGGAGTGAGAATACGAAATTTTAATATCAGAGTGAGTTAACAAAGTATGAAAAAAAGTTAGTTTATTTTTTTAGAGAAAAAAAGGATAGTTTTTGAAGTGTTTTGGAGTGAGAATACGAAATTTTAATATCAGAGTGAGTTAACAAAGTATGAAAAAAAGTTAGTAATTTTTTTTAGAGAAAAAAAGGATAGTTTTTGAAGTGTTTTGGAGTGAGAATACGAAATTTTAATATCAGAGTGAGTTAACAAAGTATGAAAAAAAGTTAGTTTATTTTTTTAGAGAAAAAAAGGATAGTTTTTGAAGTGTTTTGGAGTGAGAATACGAAATTTTAATATCAGAGTGAGATAACAAAGTATGAAAAAAAGTTAGTAATTTTTTTAGAGAAAAAAAGGATAGTTTTTGAAGTGTTTTGGAGTGAGAATACGAAATTTTAATATCAGAGTGAGATAACAAAGTATGAAAAAAAGTTAGTAATTTTTTTAGAGAAAAAAAGGATAGTTTTTGAAGTGTTTTGGAGTGAGAATACGAAATTTTAATATCAGAGTGAGTTAACAAAGTATGAAAAAAAGTTAGTAATTTTTTTAGAGAAAAAAAGGATAGTTTTTGAAGTGTTTTGGAGTGAGAATACGAAATTTTAATATCAGAGTGAGTTAACAAAGTATGAAAAAAAGTTAGTTTATTTTTTTAGAGAAAAAAAGGATAGTTTTTGAAGTGTTTTGGAGTGAGAATACGAAATTTTAATATCAGAGTGAGTTAACAAAGTATGAAAAAAAGTTAGTTTATTTTTTTAGAGAAAAAAAGGATAGTTTTTGAAGTGTTTTGGAGTGAGAATACGAAATTTTAATATCAGAGTGAGTTAACAAAGTATGAAAAAAAGTTAGTTTATTTTTTTAGAGAAAAAAAGGATAGTTTTTGAAGTGTTTTGGAGTGAGAATACGAAATTTTAATATCAGAGTGAGTTAACAAAGTATGAAAAAAAGTTAGTAATTTTTTTAGAGAAAAAAAGGATAGTTTTTGAAGTGTTTTGGAGTGAGAATACGAAATTTTAATATCAGAGTGAGTTAACAAAGTATGAAAAAAAGTTAGTAATTTTTTTAGAGAAAAAAAGGATAGTTTTTGAAGTGTTTTGGAGTGAGAATACGAAATTTTAATATCAGAGTGAGTTAACAAAGTATGAAAAAAAGTTAGTTTATTTTTTTAGAGAAAAAAAGGATAGTTTTTGAAGTGTTTTGGAGTGAGAATACGAAATTTTAATATCAGAGTGAGTTAACAAAGTATGAAAAAAAGTTAGTAATTTTTTTAGAGAAAAAAAGGATAGTTTTTGAAGTGTTTTGGAGTGAGAATACGAAATTTTAATATCAGAGTGAGTTAACAAAGTATGAAAAAAAGTTAGTAATTTTTTTAGAGAAAAAAAGGATAGTTTTTGAAGTGTTTTGGAGTGAGAATACGAAATTTTAATATCAGAGTGAGTTAACAAAGTATGAAAAAAAGTTAGTAATTTTTTTAGAGAAAAAAAGGATAGTTTTTGAAGTGTTTTGGAGTGAGAATACGAAATTTTAATATCAGAGTGAGATAACAAAGTATGAAAAAAAGTTAGTTTATTTTTTTAGAGAAAAAAAAGGATAGTTTTTGAAGTGTTTTGGAGTGAGAATACGAAATTTTAATATCAGAGTGAGTTAACAAAGTATGAAAAAAAGTTAGTAATTTTTTTAGAGAAAAAAAGGATAGTTTTTGAAGTGTTTTGGAGTGAGAATACGAAATTTTAATATCAGAGTGAGTTAACAAAGTATGAAAAAAAGTTAGTAATTTTTTTAGAGAAAAAAAGGATAGTTTTTGAAGTGTTTTGGAGTGAGAATACGAAATTTTAATATCAGAGTGAGTTAACAAAGTATGAAAAAAAGTTAGTAATTTTTTTAGAGAAAAAAAGGATAGTTTTTGAAGTGTTTTGGAGTGAGAATACGAAATTTTAATATCAGAGTGAGTTAACAAAGTATGAAAAAAAGTTAGTTTATTTTTTTAGAGAAAAAAAGGATAGTTTTTGAAGTGTTTTGGAGTGAGAATACGAAATTTTAATATCAGAGTGAGTTAACAAAGTATGAAAAAAAGTTAGTTTATTTTTTTAGAGAAAAAAAGGATAGTTTTTGAAGTGTTTTGGAGTGAGAATACGAAATTTTAATATCAGAGTGAGTTAACAAAGTATGAAAAAAAGTTAGTAATTTTTTTAGAGAAAAAAAGGATAGTTTTTGAAGTGTTTTGGAGTGAGAATACGAAATTTTAATATCAGAGTGAGTTAACAAAGGTAGAAAATAAGTTAGTAATTTTTTTAGAGAAAAAAAGGATAGTTTTTGAAGTGTTTTGGAGTGAGAATACGAAATTTTAATATCAGAGTGAGATAACAAAGTATGAAAAAAAGTTAGTTTATTTTTTTAGAGAAAAAAAGGATAGTTTTTGAAGTGTTTTGGAGTGAGAATACGAAATTTTAATATCAGAGTGAGTTAACAAAGTATGAAAAAAAGTTAGTAATTTTTTTAGAGAAAAAAAGGATAGTTTTTGAAGTGTTTTGGAGTGAGAATACGAAATTTTAATATCAGAGTGAGTTAACAAAGTATGAAAAAAAGTTAGTTTATTTTTTTAGAGAAAAAAAGGATAGTTTTTGAAGTGTTTTGGAGTGAGAATACGAAATTTTAATATCAGAGTGAGTTAACAAAGTATGAAAAAAAGTTAGTAATTTTTTTAGAGAAAAAAAGGATAGTTTTTGAAGTGTTTTGGAGTGAGAATACGAAATTTTAATATCAGAGTGAGTTAACAAAGTATGAAAAAAAGTTAGTTTATTTTTTTAGAGAAAAAAAGGATAGTTTTTGAAGTGTTTTGGAGTGAGAATACGAAATTTTAATATCAGAGTGAGATAACAAAGTATGAAAAAAAGTTAGTAATTTTTTTAGAGAAAAAAAGGATAGTTTTTGAAGTGTTTTGGAGTGAGAATACGAAATTTTAATATCAGAGTGAGTTAACAAAGTATGAAAAAAAGTTTTTAATTTTTTTAGAGAAAAAAAGGATAGTTTTTGAAGTGTTTTGGAGTGAGAATACGAAATTTTAATATCAGAGTGAGTTAACAAAGTATGAAAAAAAGTTAGTTTATTTTTTTAGAGAAAAAAAGGATAGTTTTTGAAGTGTTTTGGAGTGAGAATACGAAATTTTAATATCAGAGTGAGATAACAAAGTATGAAAAAAAGTTAGTAATTTTTTTAGAGAAAAAAAGGATAGTTTTTGAAGTGTTTTGGAGTGAGAATACGAAATTTTAATATCAGAGTGAGTTAACAAAGTATGAAAAAAAGTTAGTTTATTTTTTTAGAGAAAAAAAGGATAGTTTTTGAAGTGTTTTGGAGTGAGAATACGAAATTTTAATATCAGAGTGAGTTAACAAAGTATGAAAAAAAGTTAGTTTATTTTTTTAGAGAAAAAAAGGATAGTTTTTGAAGTGTTTTGGAGTGAGAATACGAAATTTTAATATCAGAGTGAGATAACAAAGTATGAAAAAAAGTTAGTAATTTTTTTAGAGAAAAAAAGGATAGTTTTTGAAGTGTTTTGGAGTGAGAATACGAAATTTTAATATCAGAGTGAGTTAACAAAGTATGAAAAAAAGTTAGTAATTTTTTTAGAGAAAAAAAGGATAGTTTTTGAAGTGTTTTGGAGTGAGAATACGAAATTTTAATATCAGAGTGAGTTAACAAAGTATAAAAAAAAGTTAGTTTATTTTTTTAGAGAAAAAAAGGATAGTTTTTGAAGTGTTTTGGAGTGAGAATACGAAATTTTAATATCAGAGTGAGTTAACAAAGTATGAAAAAAAGTTAGTAATTTTTTTAGAGAAAAAAAGGATAGTTTTTGAAGTGTTTTGGAGTGAGAATACGAAATTTTAATATCAGAGTGAGTTAACAAAGTATGAAAAAAAGTTAGTTTATTTTTTTAGAGAAAAAAAGGATAGTTTTTGAAGTGTTTTGGAGTGAGAATACGAAATTTTAATATCAGAGTGAGATAACAAAGTATGAAAAAAAGTTAGTAATTTTTTTAGAGAAAAAAAGGATAGTTTTTGAAGTGTTTTGGAGTGAGAATACGAAATTTTAATATCAGAGTGAGATAACAAAGTATGAAAAAAAGTTAGTAATTTTTTTAGAGAAAAAAAGGATAGTTTTTGAAGTGTTTTGGAGTGAGAATACGAAATTTTAATATCAGAGTGAGTTAACAAAGTATGAAAAAAAGTTAGTTTATTTTTTTAGAGAAAAAAAGGATAGTTTTTGAAGTGTTTTGGAGTGAGAATACGAAATTTTAATATCAGAGTGAGTTAACAAAGTATGAAAAAAAGTTAGTTTATTTTTTTAGAGAAAAAAAGGATAGTTTTTGAAGTGTTTTGGAGTGAGAATACGAAATTTTAATATCAGAGTGAGTTAACAAAGTATGAAAAAAAGTTAGTAATTTTTTTAGAGAAAAAAAGGATAGTTTTTGAAGTGTTTTGGAGTGAGAATACGAAATTTTAATATCAGAGTGAGTTAACAAAGTATGAAAAAAAGTTAGTTTATTTTTTTAGAGAAAAAAAGGATAGTTTTTGAAGTGTTTTGGAGTGAGAATACGAAATTTTAATATCAGAGTGAGTTAACAAAGTATGAAAAAAAGTTAGTTTATTTTTTTAGAGAAAAAAAGGATAGTTTTTGAAGTGTTTTGGAGTGAGAATACGAAATTTTAATATCAGAGTGAGTTAACAAAGTATGAAAAAAAGTTAGTAATTTTTTTAGAGAAAAAAAGGATAGTTTTTGAAGTGTTTTGGAGTGAGAATACGAAATTTTAATATCAGAGTGAGTTAACAAAGTATGAAAAAAAGTTAGTAATTTTTTTAGAGAAAAAAAGGATAGTTTTTGAAGTGTTTTGGAGTGAGAATACGAAATTTTAATATCAGAGTGAGTTAACAAAGTATGAAAAAAAGTTAGTTTATTTTTTTAGAGAAAAAAAGGATAGTTTTTGAAGTGTTTTGGAGTGAGAATACGAAATTTTAATATCAGAGTGAGATAACAAAGTATGAAAAAAAGTTAGTAATTTTTTTAGAGAAAAAAAGGATAGTTTTTGAAGTGTTTTGGAGTGAGAATACGAAATTTTAATATCAGAGTGAGATAACAAAGTATGAAAAAAAGTTAGTAATTTTTTTAGAGAAAAAAAGGATAGTTTTTGAAGTGTTTTGGAGTGAGAATACGAAATTTTAATATCAGAGTGAGATAACAAAGTATGAAAAAAAGTTAGTAATTTTTTTAGAGAAAAAAAGGATAGTTTTTGAAGTGTTTTGGAGTGAGAATACGAAATTTTAATATCAGAGTGAGTTAACAAAGTATGAAAAAAAGTTAGTTTATTTTTTTAGAGAAAAAAAGGATAGTTTTTGAAGTGTTTTGGAGTGAGAATACGAAATTTTAATATCAGAGTGAGATAACAAAGTATGAAAAAAAGTTAGTAATTTTTTTAGAGAAAAAAAGGATAGTTTTTGAAGTGTTTTGGAGTGAGAATACGAAATTTTAATATCAGAGTGAGTTAACAAAGTATGAAAAAAAGTTAGTTTATTTTTTTAGAGAAAAAAAGGATAGTTTTTGAAGTGTTTTGGAGTGAGAATACGAAATTTTAATATCAGAGTGAGATAACAAAGTATGAAAAAAAGTTAGTAATTTTTTTAGAGAAAAAAAGGATAGTTTTTGAAGTGTTTTGGAGTGAGAATACGAAATTTTAATATCAGAGTGAGTTAACAAAGTATGAAAAAAAGTTAGTTTATTTTTTTAGAGAAAAAAAGGATAGTTTTTGAAGTGTTTTGGAGTGAGAATACGAAATTTTAATATCAGAGTGAGTTAACAAAGTATGAAAAAAAGTTAGTTTATTTTTTTAGAGAAAAAAAGGATAGTTTTTGAAGTGTTTTGGAGTGAGAATACGAAATTTTAATATCAGAGTGAGTTAACAAAGTATGAAAAAAAGTTAGTTTATTTTTTTAGAGAAAAAAAGGATAGTTTTTGAAGTGTTTTGGAGTGAGAATACGAAATTTTAATATCAGAGTGAGTTAACAAAGTATGAAAAAAAGTTTTTAATTTTTTTAGAGAAAAAAAGGATAGTTTTTGAAGTGTTTTGGAGTGAGAATACGAAATTTTAATATCAGAGTGAGTTAACAAAGTATGAAAAAAAGTTAGTAATTTTTTTAGAGAAAAAAAGGATAGTTTTTGAAGTGTTTTGGAGTGAGAATACGAAATTTTAATATCAGAGTGAGTTAACAAAGTATGAAAAAAAGTTAGTTTATTTTTTTAGAGAAAAAAAGGATAGTTTTTGAAGTGTTTTGGAGTGAGAATACGAAATTTTAATATCAGAGTGAGATAACAAAGTATGAAAAAAAGTTAGTAATTTTTTTAGAGAAAAAAAGGATAGTTTTTGAAGTGTTTTGGAGTGAGAATACGAAATTTTAATATCAGAGTGAGTTAACAAAGTATGAAAAAAAGTTAGTTTATTTTTTTAGAGAAAAAAAGGATAGTTTTTGAAGTGTTTTGGAGTGAGAATACGAAATTTTAATATCAGAGTGAGATAACAAAGTATGAAAAAAAGTTAGTAATTTTTTTAGAGAAAAAAAGGATAGTTTTTGAAGTGTTTTGGAGTGAGAATACGAAATTTTAATATCAGAGTGAGTTAACAAAGTATGAAAAAAAGTTAGTAATTTTTTTAGAGAAAAAAAGGATAGTTTTTGAAGTGTTTTGGAGTGAGAATACGAAATTTTAATATCAGAGTGAGTTAACAAAGTATGAAAAAAAGTTAGTTTATTTTTTTAGAGAAAAAAAGGATAGTTTTTGAAGTGTTTTGGAGTGAGAATACGAAATTTTAATATCAGAGTGAGTTAACAAAGTATGAAAAAAAGTTAGTTTATTTTTTTAGAGAAAAAAAGGATAGTTTTTGAAGTGTTTTGGAGTGAGAATACGAAATTTTAATATCAGAGTGAGATAACAAAGTATGAAAAAAAGTTAGTAATTTTTTTAGAGAAAAAAAGGATAGTTTTTGAAGTGTTTTGGAGTGAGAATACGAAATTTTAATATCAGAGTGAGTTAACAAAGTATGAAAAAAAGTTAGTAATTTTTTTAGAGAAAAAAAGGATAGTTTTTGAAGTGTTTTGGAGTGAGAATACGAAATTTTAATATCAGAGTGAGTTAACAAAGTATGAAAAAAAGTTAGTTTATTTTTTTAGAGAAAAAAAGGATAGTTTTTGAAGTGTTTTGGAGTGAGAATACGAAATTTTAATATCAGAGTGAGTTAACAAAGTATGAAAAAAAGTTAGTTTATTTTTTTAGAGAAAAAAAGGATAGTTTTTGAAGTGTTTTGGAGTGAGAATACGAAATTTTAATATCAGAGTGAGATAACAAAGTATGAAAAAAAGTTAGTAATTTTTTTAGAGAAAAAAAGGATAGTTTTTGAAGTGTTTTGGAGTGAGAATACGAAATTTTAATATCAGAGTGAGTTAACAAAGTATGAAAAAAAGTTAGTAATTTTTTTAGAGAAAAAAAGGATAGTTTTTGAAGTGTTTTGGAGTGAGAATACGAAATTTTAATATCAGAGTGAGTTAACAAAGTATGAAAAAAAGTTAGTTTATTTTTTTAGAGAAAAAAAGGATAGTTTTTGAAGTGTTTTGGAGTGAGAATACGAAATTTTAATATCAGAGTGAGATAACAAAGTATGAAAAAAAGTTAGTAATTTTTTTAGAGAAAAAAAGGATAGTTTTTGAAGTGTTTTGGAGTGAGAATACGAAATTTTAATATCAGAGTGAGTTAACAAAGTATGAAAAAAAGTTAGTTTATTTTTTTAGAGAAAAAAAGGATAGTTTTTGAAGTGTTTTGGAGTGAGAATACGAAATTTTAATATCAGAGTGAGTTAACAAAGTATGAAAAAAAGTTAGTAATTTTTTTAGAGAAAAAAAGGATAGTTTTTGAAGTGTTTTGGAGTGAGAATACGAAATTTTAATATCAGAGTGAGTTAACAAAGTATGAAAAAAAGTTAGTTTATTTTTTTAGAGAAAAAAAGGATAGTTTTTGAAGTGTTTTGGAGTGAGAATACGAAATTTTAATATCAGAGTGAGATAACAAAGTATGAAAAAAAGTTAGTAATTTTTTTAGAGAAAAAAAGGATAGTTTTTGAAGTGTTTTGGAGTGAGAATACGAAATTTTAATATCAGAGTGAGTTAACAAAGTATGAAAAAAAGTTAGTTTATTTTTTTAGAGAAAAAAAGGATAGTTTTTGAAGTGTTTTGGAGTGAGAATACGAAATTTTAATATCAGAGTGAGTTAACAAAGTATGAAAAAAAGTTAGTTTATTTTTTTAGAGAAAAAAAGGATAGTTTTTGAAGTGTTTTGGAGTGAGAATACGAAATTTTAATATCAGAGTGAGATAACAAAGTATGAAAAAAAGTTAGTAATTTTTTTAGAGAAAAAAAGGATAGTTTTTGAAGTGTTTTGGAGTGAGAATACGAAATTTTAATATCAGAGTGAGTTAACAAAGTATGAAAAAAAGTTAGTTTATTTTTTTAGAGAAAAAAAGGATAGTTTTTGAAGTGTTTTGGAGTGAGAATACGAAATTTTAATATCAGAGTGAGTTAACAAAGTATGAAAAAAAGTTAGTTTATTTTTTTAGAGAAAAAAAGGATAGTTTTTGAAGTGTTTTGGAGTGAGAATACGAAATTTTAATATCAGAGTGAGATAACAAAGTATGAAAAAAAGTTAGTAATTTTTTTAGAGAAAAAAAGGATAGTTTTTGAAGTGTTTTGGAGTGAGAATACGAAATTTTAATATCAGAGTGAGTTAACAAAGTATGAAAAAAAGTTAGTTTATTTTTTTAGAGAAAAAAAGGATAGTTTTTGAAGTGTTTTGGAGTGAGAATACGAAATTTTAATATCAGAGTGAGTTAACAAAGTATGAAAAAAAGTTAGTTTATTTTTTTAGAGAAAAAAGGATAGTTTTTGAAGTGTTTTGGAGTGAGAATACGAAATTTTAATATCAGAGTGAGTTAACAAAGTATGAAAAAAAGTTAGTAATTTTTTTAGAGAAAAAAAGGATAGTTTTTGAAGTGTTTTGGAGTGAGAATACGAAATTTTAATATCAGAGTGAGTTAACAAAGTATGAAAAAAAGTTAGTTTATTTTTTTAGAGAAAAAAAGGATAGTTTTTGAAGTGTTTTGGAGTGAGAATACGAAATTTTAATATCAGAGTGAGTTAACAAAGTATGAAAAAAAGTTAGTTTATTTTTTTAGAGAAAAAAAGGATAGTTTTTGAAGTGTTTTGGAGTGAGAATACGAAATTTTAATATCAGAGTGAGTTAACAAAGTATGAAAAAAAGTTAGTTTATTTTTTTAGAGAAAAAAAGGATAGTTTTTGAAGTGTTTTGGAGTGAGAATACGAAATTTTAATATCAGAGTGAGTTAACAAAGTATGAAAAAAAGTTTTTAATTTTTTTAGAGAAAAAAAGGATAGTTTTTGAAGTGTTTTGGAGTGAGAATACGAAATTTTAATATCAGAGTGAGTTAACAAAGTATGAAAAAAAGTTAGTAATTTTTTTAGAGAAAAAAAGGATAGTTTTTGAAGTGTTTTGGAGTGAGAATACGAAATTTTAATATCAGAGTGAGTTAACAAAGTATGAAAAAAAGTTAGTTTATTTTTTTAGAGAAAAAAAGGATAGTTTTTGAAGTGTTTTGGAGTGAGAATACGAAATTTTAATATCAGAGTGAGATAACAAAGTATGAAAAAAAGTTAGTAATTTTTTTAGAGAAAAAAAGGATAGTTTTTGAAGTGTTTTGGAGTGAGAATACGAAATTTTAATATCAGAGTGAGTTAACAAAGTATGAAAAAAAGTTAGTTTATTTTTTTAGAGAAAAAAAGGATAGTTTTTGAAGTGTTTTGGAGTGAGAATACGAAATTTTAATATCAGAGTGAGTTAACAAAGTATGAAAAAAAGTTAGTTTATTTTTTTAGAGAAAAAAAGGATAGTTTTTGAAGTGTTTTGGAGTGAGAATACGAAATTTTAATATCAGAGTGAGATAACAAAGTATGAAAAAAAGTTAGTAATTTTTTTAGAGAAAAAAAGGATAGTTTTTGAAGTGTTTTGGAGTGAGAATACGAAATTTTAATATCAGAGTGAGTTAACAAAGTATGAAAAAAAGTTAGTAATTTTTTTAGAGAAAAAAAGGATAGTTTTTGAAGTGTTTTGGAGTGAGAATACGAAATTTTAATATCAGAGTGAGTTAACAAAGTATGAAAAAAAGTTAGTTTATTTTTTTAGAGAAAAAAAGGATAGTTTTTGAAGTGTTTTGGAGTGAGAATACGAAATTTTAATATCAGAGTGAGATAACAAAGTATGAAAAAAAGTTAGTAATTTTTTTAGAGAAAAAAAGGATAGTTTTTGAAGTGTTTTGGAGTGAGAATACGAAATTTTAATATCAGAGTGAGTTAACAAAGTATGAAAAAAAGTTAGTTTATTTTTTTAGAGAAAAAAAGGATAGTTTTTGAAGTGTTTTGGAGTGAGAATACGAAATTTTAATATCAGAGTGAGTTAACAAAGTATGAAAAAAAGTTAGTTTATTTTTTTAGAGAAAAAAAGGATAGTTTTTGAAGTGTTTTGGAGTGAGAATACGAAATTTTAATATCAGAGTGAGATAACAAAGTATGAAAAAAAGTTAGTAATTTTTTTAGAGAAAAAAAGGATAGTTTTTGAAGTGTTTTGGAGTGAGAATACGAAATTTTAATATCAGAGTGAGTTAACAAAGTATGAAAAAAAGTTAGTTTATTTTTTTAGAGAAAAAAAGGATAGTTTTTGAAGTGTTTTGGAGTGAGAATACGAAATTTTAATATCAGAGTGAGTTAACAAAGTATGAAAAAAAGTTAGTTTATTTTTTTAGAGAAAAAAGGATAGTTTTTGAAGTGTTTTGGAGTGAGAATACGAAATTTTAATATCAGAGTGAGTTAACAAAGTATGAAAAAAAGTTAGTTTATTTTTTTAGAGAAAAAAAGGATAGTTTTTGAAGTGTTTTGGAGTGAGAATACGAAATTTTAATATCAGAGTGAGTTAACAAAGTATGAAAAAAAGTTAGTAATTTTTTTAGAGAAAAAAAGGATAGTTTTTGAAGTGTTTTGGAGTGAGAATACGAAATTTTAATATCAGAGTGAGTTAACAAAGTATGAAAAAAAGTTAGTTTATTTTTTTAGAGAAAAAAAGGATAGTTTTTGAAGTGTTTTGGAGTGAGAATACGAAATTTTAATATCAGAGTGAGTTAACAAAGTATGAAAAAAAGTTAGTTTATTTTTTTAGAGAAAAAAAGGATAGTTTTTGAAGTGTTTTGGAGTGAGAATACGAAATTTTAATATCAGAGTGAGTTAACAAAGTATGAAAAAAAGTTAGTTTATTTTTTTAGAGAAAAAAAGGATAGTTTTTGAAGTGTTTTGGAGTGAGAATACGAAATTTTAATATCAGAGTGAGATAACAAAGTATGAAAAAAAGTTAGTAATTTTTTTAGAGAAAAAAAGGATAGTTTTTGAAGTGTTTTGGAGTGAGAATACGAAATTTTAATATCAGAGTGAGTTAACAAAGTATGAAAAAAAGTTAGTTTATTTTTTTAGAGAAAAAAAGGATAGTTTTTGAAGTGTTTTGGAGTGAGAATACGAAATTTTAATATCAGAGTGAGTTAACAAAGTATGAAAAAAAGTTAGTTTATTTTTTTAGAGAAAAAAAGGATAGTTTTTGAAGTGTTTTGGAGTGAGAATACGAAATTTTAATATCAGAGTGAGTTAACAAAGTATGAAAAAAAGTTAGTTTATTTTTTTAGAGAAAAAAAGGATAGTTTTTGAAGTGTTTTGGAGTGAGAATACGAAATTTTAATATCAGAGTGAGTTAACAAAGGTAGAAAATAAGTTAGTAATTTTTTTAGAGAAAAAAAGGATAGTTTTTGAAGTGTTTTGGAGTGAGAATACGAAATTTTAATATCAGAGTGAGTTAACAAAGTATGAAAAAAAGTTAGTAATTTTTTTAGAGAAAAAAAGGATAGTTTTTGAAGTGTTTTGGAGTGAGAATACGAAATTTTAATATCAGAGTGAGTTAACAAAGTATGAAAAAAAGTTAGTTTATTTTTTTAGAGAAAAAAAGGATAGTTTTTGAAGTGTTTTGGAGTGAGAATACGAAATTTTAATATCAGAGTGAGTTAACAAAGTATGAAAAAAAGTTAGTAATTTTTTTAGAGAAAAAAAGGATAGTTTTTGAAGTGTTTTGGAGTGAGAATACGAAATTTTAATATCAGAGTGAGTTAACAAAGGTAGAAAAAAAGTTAGTAATTTTTTTAGAGAAAAAAAGGATAGTTTTTGAAGTGTTTTGGAGTGAGAATACGAAATTTTAATATCAGAGTGAGTTAACAAAGTATGAAAAAAAGTTAGTAATTTTTTTAGAGAAAAAAAGGATAGTTTTTGAAGTGTTTTGGAGTGAGAATACGAAATTTTAATATCAGAGTGAGTTAACAAAGTATGAAAAAAAGTTAGTTTATTTTTTTAGAGAAAAAAAGGATAGTTTTTGAAGTGTTTTGGAGTGAGAATACGAAATTTTAATATCAGAGTGAGTTAACAAAGTATGAAAAAAAGTTAGTTTATTTTTTTAGAGAAAAAAAGGATAGTTTTTGAAGTGTTTTGGAGTGAGAATACGAAATTTTAATATCAGAGTGAGTTAACAAAGTATGAAAAAAAGTTAGTTTATTTTTTTAGAGAAAAAAAGGATAGTTTTTGAAGTGTTTTGGAGTGAGAATACGAAATTTTAATATCAGAGTGAGTTAACAAAGTATGAAAAAAAGTTAGTTTATTTTTTTAGAGAAAAAAAGGATAGTTTTTGAAGTGTTTTGGAGTGAGAATACGAAATTTTAATATCAGAGTGAGTTAACAAAGTATGAAAAAAAGTTAGTAATTTTTTTAGAGAAAAAAAGGATAGTTTTTGAAGTGTTTTGGAGTGAGAATACGAAATTTTAATATCAGAGTGAGTTAACAAAGTATGAAAAAAAGTTAGTAATTTTTTTAGAGAAAAAAAGGATAGTTTTTGAAGTGTTTTGGAGTGAGAATACGAAATTTTAATATCAGAGTGAGTTAACAAAGTATGAAAAAAAGTTTGTAATTTTTTTTAGAGAAAAAAAGGATAGTTTTTGAAGTGTTTTGGAGTGAGAATACGAAATTTTAATATCAGAGTGAGTTAACAAAGGTAGAAAATAAGTTAGTAATTTTTTTAGAGAAAAAAAGGATAGTTTTTGAAGTGTTTTGGAGTGAGAATACGAAATTTTAATATCAGAGTGAGTTAACAAAGTATGAAAAAAAGTTAGTAATTTTTTTAGAGAAAAAAAGGATAGTTTTTGAAGTGTTTTGGAGTGAGAATACGAAATTTTAATATCAGAGTGAGATAACAAAGTATGAAAAAAAGTTAGTTTATTTTTTTAGAGAAAAAAAGGATAGTTTTTGAAGTGTTTTGGAGTGAGAATACGAAATTTTAATATCAGAGTGAGTTAACAAAGTATGAAAAAAAGTTAGTAATTTTTTTAGAGAAAAAAAGGATAGTTTTTGAAGTGTTTTGGAGTGAGAATACGAAATTTTAATATCAGAGTGAGTTAACAAAGTATGAAAAAAAGTTAGTTTATTTTTTTAGAGAAAAAAAGGATAGTTTTTGAAGTGTTTTGGAGTGAGAATACGAAATTTTAATATCAGAGTGAGTTAACAAAGTATGAAAAAAAGTTAGTAATTTTTTTAGAGAAAAAAAGGATAGTTTTTGAAGTGTTTTGGAGTGAGAATACGAAATTTTAATATCAGAGTGAGTTAACAAAGTATGAAAAAAAGTTTGTAATTTTTTTTAGAGAAAAAAAGGATAGTTTTTGAAGTGTTTTGGAGTGAGAATACGAAATTTTAATATCAGAGTGAGTTAACAAAGGTAGAAAATAAGTTAGTAATTTTTTTAGAGAAAAAAAGGATAGTTTTTGAAGTGTTTTGGAGTGAGAATACGAAATTTTAATATCAGAGTGAGTTAACAAAGTATGAAAAAAAGTTAGTAATTTTTTTAGAGAAAAAAAGGATAGTTTTTGAAGTGTTTTGGAGTGAGAATACGAAATTTTAATATCAGAGTGAGATAACAAAGTATGAAAAAAAGTTAGTTTATTTTTTTAGAGAAAAAAAGGATAGTTTTTGAAGTGTTTTGGAGTGAGAATACGAAATTTTAATATCAGAGTGAGTTAACAAAGTATGAAAAAAAGTTAGTAATTTTTTTAGAGAAAAAAAGGATAGTTTTTGAAGTGTTTTGGAGTGAGAATACGAAATTTTAATATCAGAGTGAGTTAACAAAGTATGAAAAAAAGTTAGTAATTTTTTTAGAGAAAAAAAGGATAGTTTTTGAAGTGTTTTGGAGTGAGAATACGAAATTTTAATATCAGAGTGAGTTAACAAAGTATGAAAAAAAGTTAGTTTATTTTTTTAGAGAAAAAAAGGATAGTTTTTGAATTGTTTTGGAGTGAGAATACGAAATTTTAATATCAGAGTGAGATAACAAAGTATGAAAAAAAGTTAGTAATTTTTTTAGAGAAAAAAAGGATAGTTTTTGAAGTGTTTTGGAGTGAGAATACGAAATTTTAATATCAGAGTGAGTTAACAAAGTATGAAAAAAAGTTAGTAATTTTTTTAGAGAAAAAAAGGATAGTTTTTGAAGTGTTTTGGAGTGAGAATACGAAATTTTAATATCAGAGTGAGTTAACAAAGTATGAAAAAAAGTTAGTAATTTTTTTAGAGAAAAAAAGGATAGTTTTTGAAGTGTTTTGGAGTGAGAATACGAAATTTTAATATCAGAGTGAGTTAACAAAGTATGAAAAAAAGTTAGTAATTTTTTTAGAGAAAAAAAGGATAGTTTTTGAAGTGTTTTGGAGTGAGAATACGAAATTTTAATATCAGAGTGAGTTAACAAAGTATGAAAAAAAGTTAGTTTATTTTTTTAGAGAAAAAAAGGATAGTTTTTGAAGTGTTTTGGAGTGAGAATACGAAATTTTAATATCAGAGTGAGATAACAAAGTATGAAAAAAAGTTAGTAATTTTTTTAGAGAAAAAAAGGATAGTTTTTGAATTGTTTTGGAGTGAGAATACGAAATTTTAATATCAGAGTGAGATAACAAAGTATGAAAAAAAGTTAGTAATTTTTTTAGAGAAAAAAAGGATAGTTTTTGAAGTGTTTTGGAGTGAGAATACGAAATTTTAATATCAGAGTGAGTTAACAAAGTATGAAAAAAAGTTAGTTTATTTTTTTAGAGAAAAAAAGGATAGTTTTTGAAGTGTTTTGGAGTGAGAATACGAAATTTTAATATCAGAGTGAGTTAACAAAGTATGAAAAAAAGTTAGTTTATTTTTTTAGAGAAAAAAAGGATAGTTTTTGAAGTGTTTTGGAGTGAGAATACGAAATTTTAATATCAGAGTGAGTTAACAAAGTATGAAAAAAAGTTAGTAATTTTTTTAGAGAAAAAAAGGATAGTTTTTGAAGTGTTTTGGAGTGAGAATACGAAATTTTAATATCAGAGTGAGTTAACAAAGTATGAAAAAAAGTTAGTAATTTTTTTAGAGAAAAAAAGGATAGTTTTTGAAGTGTTTTGGAGTGAGAATACGAAATTTTAATATCAGAGTGAGTTAACAAAGTATGAAAAAAAGTTAGTAATTTTTTTAGAGAAAAAAAGGATAGTTTTTGAAGTGTTTTGGAGTGAGAATACGAAATTTTAATATCAGAGTGAGTTAACAAAGTATGAAAAAAAGTTAGTAATTTTTTTAGAGAAAAAAAGGATAGTTTTTGAAGTGTTTTGGAGTGAGAATACGAAATTTTAATATCAGAGTGAGTTAACAAAGTATGAAAAAAAGTTAGTTTATTTTTTTAGAGAAAAAAAGGATAGTTTTTGAATTGTTTTGGAGTGAGAATACGAAATTTTAATATCAGAGTGAGATAACAAAGTATGAAAAAAAGTTAGTTTATTTTTTTAGAGAAAAAAAGGATAGTTTTTGAAGTGTTTTGGAGTGAGAATACGAAATTTTAATATCAGAGTGAGTTAACAAAGTATGAAAAAAAGTTAGTAATTTTTTTAGAGAAAAAAAGGATAGTTTTTGAAGTGTTTTGGAGTGAGAATACGAAATTTTAATATCAGAGTGAGTTAACAAAGTATGAAAAAAAGTTAGTTTATTTTTTTAGAGAAAAAAAGGATAGTTTTTGAATTGTTTTGGAGTGAGAATACGAAATTTTAATATCAGAGTGAGATAACAAAGTATGAAAAAAAGTTAGTAATTTTTTTAGAGAAAAAAAGGATAGTTTTTGAAGTGTTTTGGAGTGAGAATACGAAATTTTAATATCAGAGTGAGTTAACAAAGTATGAAAAAAAGTTAGTAATTTTTTTAGAGAAAAAAAGGATAGTTTTTGAAGTGTTTTGGAGTGAGAATACGAAATTTTAATATCAGAGTGAGTTAACAAAGTATGAAAAAAAGTTAGTAATTTTTTTAGAGAAAAAAAGGATAGTTTTTGAAGTGTTTTGGAGTGAGAATACGAAATTTTAATATCAGAGTGAGTTAACAAAGTATGAAAAAAAGTTAGTAATTTTTTTAGAGAAAAAAAGGATAGTTTTTGAAGTGTTTTGGAGTGAGAATACGAAATTTTAATATCAGAGTGAGTTAACAAAGTATGAAAAAAAGTTAGTTTATTTTTTTAGAGAAAAAAAGGATAGTTTTTGAAGTGTTTTGGAGTGAGAATACGAAATTTTAATATCAGAGTGAGATAACAAAGTATGAAAAAAAGTTAGTAATTTTTTTAGAGAAAAAAAGGATAGTTTTTGAAGTGTTTTGGAGTGAGAATACGAAATTTTAATATCAGAGTGAGTTAACAAAGTATGAAAAAAAGTTAGTTTATTTTTTTAGAGAAAAAAAGGATAGTTTTTGAAGTGTTTTGGAGTGAGAATACGAAATTTTAATATCAGAGTGAGTTAACAAAGTATGAAAAAAAGTTAGTTTATTTTTTTAGAGAAAAAAAGGATAGTTTTTGAAGTGTTTTGGAGTGAGAATACGAAATTTTAATATCAGAGTGAGTTAACAAAGTATGAAAAAAAGTTAGTTTATTTTTTTAGAGAAAAAAAGGATAGTTTTTGAAGTGTTTTGGAGTGAGAATACGAAATTTTAATATCAGAGTGAGTTAACAAAGTATGAAAAAAAGTTAGTTTATTTTTTTAGAGAAAAAAAGGATAGTTTTTGAAGTGTTTTGGAGTGAGAATACGAAATTTTAATATCAGAGTGAGTTAACAAAGTATGAAAAAAAGTTAGTAATTTTTTTAGAGAAAAAAAGGATAGTTTTTGAAGTGTTTTGGAGTGAGAATACGAAATTTTAATATCAGAGTGAGTTAACAAAGTATGAAAAAAAGTTAGTAATTTTTTTAGAGAAAAAAAGGATAGTTTTTGAAGTGTTTTGGAGTGAGAATACGAAATTTTAATATCAGAGTGAGTTAACAAAGTATGAAAAAAAGTTAGTTTATTTTTTTAGAGAAAAAAAGGATAGTTTTTGAATTGTTTTGGAGTGAGAATACGAAATTTTAATATCAGAGTGAGTTAACAAAGTATGAAAAAAAGTTAGTTTATTTTTTTAGAGAAAAAAAGGATAGTTTTTGAATTGTTTTGGAGTGAGAATACGAAATTTTAATATCAGAGTGAGATAACAAAGTATGAAAAAAAGTTAGTTTATTTTTTTAGAGAAAAAAAGGATAGTTTTTGAAGTGTTTTGGAGTGAGAATACGAAATTTTAATATCAGAGTGAGTTAACAAAGTATGAAAAAAAGTTAGTAATTTTTTTAGAGAAAAAAAGGATAGTTTTTGAAGTGTTTTGGAGTGAGAATACGAAATTTTAATATCAGAGTGAGTTAACAAAGTATGAAAAAAAGTTAGTTTATTTTTTTAGAGAAAAAAAGGATAGTTTTTGAAGTGTTTTGGAGTGAGAATACGAAATTTTAATATCAGAGTGAGTTAACAAAGTATGAAAAAAAGTTAGTTTATTTTTTTAGAGAAAAAAAGGATAGTTTTTGAAGTGTTTTGGAGTGAGAATACGAAATTTTAATATCAGAGTGAGTTAACAAAGTATGAAAAAAAGTTAGTTTATTTTTTTAGAGAAAAAAAGGATAGTTTTTGAAGTGTTTTGGAGTGAGAATACGAAATTTTAATATCAGAGTGAGTTAACAAAGTATGAAAAAAAGTTAGTAATTTTTTTAGAGAAAAAAAGGATAGTTTTTGAAGTGTTTTGGAGTGAGAATACGAAATTTTAATATCAGAGTGAGTTAACAAAGTATGAAAAAAAGTTAGTTTATTTTTTTAGAGAAAAAAAGGATAGTTTTTGAAGTGTTTTGGAGTGAGAATACGAAATTTTAATATCAGAGTGAGTTAACAAAGTATGAAAAAAAGTTAGTAATTTTTTTAGAGAAAAAAAGGATAGTTTTTGAAGTGTTTTGGAGTGAGAATACGAAATTTTAATATCAGAGTGAGTTAACAAAGTATGAAAAAAAGTTAGTTTATTTTTTTAGAGAAAAAAAGGATAGTTTTTGAAGTGTTTTGGAGTGAGAATACGAAATTTTAATATCAGAGTGAGTTAACAAAGTATGAAAAAAAGTTAGTTTATTTTTTTAGAGAAAAAAAGGATAGTTTTTGAATTGTTTTGGAGTGAGAATACGAAATTTTAATATCAGAGTGAGTTAACAAAGTATGAAAAAAAGTTAGTTTATTTTTTTAGAGAAAAAAAGGATAGTTTTTGAAGTGTTTTGGAGTGAGAATACGAAATTTTAATATCAGAGTGAGTTAACAAAGTATGAAAAAAAGTTAGTAATTTTTTTAGAGAAAAAAAGGATAGTTTTTGAAGTGTTTTGGAGTGAGAATACGAAATTTTAATATCAGAGTGAGTTAACAAAGTATGAAAAAAAGTTAGTTTATTTTTTTAGAGAAAAAAAGGATAGTTTTTGAAGTGTTTTGGAGTGAGAATACGAAATTTTAATATCAGAGTGAGTTAACAAAGTATGAAAAAAAGTTAGTTTATTTTTTTAGAGAAAAAAAGGATAGTTTTTGAAGTGTTTTGGAGTGAGAATACGAAATTTTAATATCAGAGTGAGTTAACAAAGTATGAAAAAAAGTTAGTAATTTTTTTAGAGAAAAAAAGGATAGTTTTTGAAGTGTTTTGGAGTGAGAATACGAAATTTTAATATCAGAGTGAGTTAACAAAGTATGAAAAAAAGTTAGTTTATTTTTTTAGAGAAAAAAAGGATAGTTTTTGAATTGTTTTGGAGTGAGAATACGAAATTTTAATATCAGAGTGAGATAACAAAGTATGAAAAAAAGTTAGTTTATTTTTTTAGAGAAAAAAAGGATAGTTTTTGAAGTGTTTTGGAGTGAGAATACGAAATTTTAATATCAGAGTGAGTTAACAAAGTATGAAAAAAAGTTAGTAATTTTTTTAGAGAAAAAAAGGATAGTTTTTGAAGTGTTTTGGAGTGAGAATACGAAATTTTAATATCAGAGTGAGTTAACAAAGTATGAAAAAAAGTTAGTTTATTTTTTTAGAGAAAAAAAGGATAGTTTTTGAAGTGTTTTGGAGTGAGAATACGAAATTTTAATATCAGAGTGAGTTAACAAAGTATGAAAAAAAGTTAGTTTATTTTTTTAGAGAAAAAAAGGATAGTTTTTGAAGTGTTTTGGAGTGAGAATACGAAATTTTAATATCAGAGTGAGTTAACAAAGTATGAAAAAAAGTTAGTAATTTTTTTAGAGAAAAAAAGGATAGTTTTTGAATTGTTTTGGAGTGAGAATACGAAATTTTAATATCAGAGTGAGTTAACAAAGTATGAAAAAAAGTTAGTTTATTTTTTTAGAGAAAAAAAGGATAGTTTTTGAAGTGTTTTGGAGTGAGAATACGAAATTTTAATATCAGAGTGAGTTAACAAAGTATGAAAAAAAGTTAGTAATTTTTTTAGAGAAAAAAAGGATAGTTTTTGAAGTGTTTTGGAGTGAGAATACGAAATTTTAATATCAGAGTGAGTTAACAAAGTATGAAAAAAAGTTAGTTTATTTTTTTAGAGAAAAAAAGGATAGTTTTTGAAGTGTTTTGGAGTGAGAATACGAAATTTTAATATCAGAGTGAGTTAACAAAGTATGAAAAAAAGTTAGTTTATTTTTTTAGAGAAAAAAAGGATAGTTTTTGAATTGTTTTGGAGTGAGAATACGAAATTTTAATATCAGAGTGAGTTAACAAAGTATGAAAAAAAGTTAGTTTATTTTTTTAGAGAAAAAAAGGATAGTTTTTGAAGTGTTTTGGAGTGAGAATACGAAATTTTAATATCAGAGTGAGTTAACAAAGTATGAAAAAAAGTTAGTAATTTTTTTAGAGAAAAAAAGGATAGTTTTTGAAGTGTTTTGGAGTGAGAATACGAAATTTTAATATCAGAGTGAGTTAACAAAGTATGAAAAAAAGTTAGTTTATTTTTTTAGAGAAAAAAAGGATAGTTTTTGAAGTGTTTTGGAGTGAGAATACGAAATTTTAATATCAGAGTGAGTTAACAAAGTATGAAAAAAAGTTAGTAATTTTTTTAGAGAAAAAAAGGATAGTTTTTGAAGTGTTTTGGAGTGAGAATACGAAATTTTAATATCAGAGTGAGTTAACAAAGTATGAAAAAAAGTTAGTAATTTTTTTAGAGAAAAAAAGGATAGTTTTTGAAGTGTTTTGGAGTGAGAATACGAAATTTTAATATCAGAGTGAGTTAACAAAGTATGAAAAAAAGTTAGTAATTTTTTTAGAGAAAAAAAGGATAGTTTTTGAAGTGTTTTGGAGTGAGAATACGAAATTTTAATATCAGAGTGAGTTAACAAAGTATGAAAAAAAGTTAGTTTATTTTTTTAGAGAAAAAAAGGATAGTTTTTGAATTGTTTTGGAGTGAGAATACGAAATTTTAATATCAGAGTGAGTTAACAAAGTATGAAAAAAAGTTAGTAATTTTTTTAGAGAAAAAAAGGATAGTTTTTGAAGTGTTTTGGAGTGAGAATACGAAATTTTAATATCAGAGTGAGTTAACAAAGTATGAAAAAAAGTTAGTTTATTTTTTTAGAGAAAAAAAGGATAGTTTTTGAATTGTTTTGGAGTGAGAATACGAAATTTTAATATCAGAGTGAGTTAACAAAGGTAGAAAATAAGTTAGTAATTTTTTTAGAGAAAAAAAGGATAGTTTTTGAAGTGTTTTGGAGTGAGAATACGAAATTTTAATATCAGAGTGAGTTAACAAAGTATGAAAAAAAGTTAGTTTATTTTTTTAGAGAAAAAAAGGATAGTTTTTGAAGTGTTTTGGAGTGAGAATACGAAATTTTAATATCAGAGTGAGTTAACAAAGTATGAAAAAAAGTTAGTAATTTTTTTAGAGAAAAAAAGCATAGTTTTTGAAGTGTTTTGGAGTGAGAATACGAAATTTTAATATCAGAGTGAGTTAACAAAGTATGAAAAAAAGTTAGTTTATTTTTTTAGAGAAAAAAAGGATAGTTTTTGAAGTGTTTTGGAGTGAGAATACGAAATTTTAATATCAGAGTGAGTTAACAAAGTATGAAAAAAAGTTAGTAATTTTTTTAGAGAAAAAAAGGATAGTTTTTGAAGTGTTTTGGAGTGAGAATACGAAATTTTAATATCAGAGTGAGTTAACAAAGTATGAAAAAAAGTTAGTTTATTTTTTTAGAGAAAAAAAGGATAGTTTTTGAAGTGTTTTGGAGTGAGAATACGAAATTTTAATATCAGAGTGAGTTAACAAAGTATGAAAAAAAGTTAGTAATTTTTTTAGAGAAAAAAAGGATAGTTTTTGAAGTGTTTTGGAGTGAGAATACGAAATTTTAATATCAGAGTGAGTTAACAAAGTATGAAAAAAAGTTAGTTTATTTTTTTAGAGAAAAAAAGGATAGTTTTTGAAGTGTTTTGGAGTGAGAATACGAAATTTTAATATCAGAGTGAGTTAACAAAGTATGAAAAAAAGTTAGTAATTTTTTTAGAGAAAAAAAGGATAGTTTTTGAAGTGTTTTGGAGTGAGAATACGAAATTTTAATATCAGAGTGAGTTAACAAAGTATGAAAAAAAGTTAGTAATTTTTTTAGAGAAAAAAAGGATAGTTTTTGAAGTGTTTTGGAGTGAGAATACGAAATTTTAATATCAGAGTGAGTTAACAAAGTATGAAAAAAAGTTAGTAATTTTTTTAGAGAAAAAAAGGATAGTTTTTGAAGTGTTTTGGAGTGAGAATACGAAATTTTAATATCAGAGTGAGTTAACAAAGTATGAAAAAAAGTTAGTTTATTTTTTTAGAGAAAAAAAGGATAGTTTTTGAATTGTTTTGGAGTGAGAATACGAAATTTTAATATCAGAGTGAGTTAACAAAGTATGAAAAAAAGTTAGTTTATTTTTTTAGAGAAAAAAAGGATAGTTTTTGAAGTGTTTTGGAGTGAGAATACGAAATTTTAATATCAGAGTGAGTTAACAAAGTATGAAAAAAAGTTAGTAATTTTTTTAGAGAAAAAAAGGATAGTTTTTGAATTGTTTTGGAGTGAGAATACGAAATTTTAATATCAGAGTGAGTTAACAAAGGTAGAAAATAAGTTAGTAATTTTTTTAGAGAAAAAAAGGATAGTTTTTGAAGTGTTTTGGAGTGAGAATACGAAATTTTAATATCAGAGTGAGTTAACAAAGTATGAAAAAAAGTTAGTAATTTTTTTAGAGAAAAAAAGGATAGTTTTTGAAGTGTTTTGGAGTGAGAATACGAAATTTTAATATCAGAGTGAGTTAACAAAGTATGAAAAAAAGTTAGTTTATTTTTTTAGAGAAAAAAAGGATAGTTTTTGAAGTGTTTTGGAGTGAGAATACGAAATTTTAATATCAGAGTGAGTTAACAAAGTATGAAAAAAAGTTAGTTTATTTTTTTAGAGAAAAAAAGGATAGTTTTTGAAGTGTTTTGGAGTGAGAATACGAAATTTTAATATCAGAGTGAGTTAACAAAGTATGAAAAAAAGTTTGTAATTTTTTTAGAGAAAAAAAGGATAGTTTTTGAAGTGTTTTGGAGTGAGAATACGAAATTTTAATATCAGAGTGAGTTAACAAAGTATGAAAAAAAGTTAGTTTATTTTTTTAGAGAAAAAAAGGATAGTTTTTGAATTGTTTTGGAGTGAGAATACGAAATTTTAATATCAGAGTGAGTTAACAAAGTATGAAAAAAAGTTAGTTTATTTTTTTAGAGAAAAAAAGGATAGTTTTTGAAGTGTTTTGGAGTGAGAATACGAAATTTTAATATCAGAGTGAGTTAACAAAGTATGAAAAAAAGTTAGTTTATTTTTTTAGAGAAAAAAAGGATAGTTTTTGAAGTGTTTTGGAGTGAGAATACGAAATTTTAATATCAGAGTGAGTTAACAAAGGTAGAAAAAAAGTTAGTAATTTTTTTAGAGAAAAAAAGGATAGTTTTTGAAGTGTTTTGGAGTGAGAATACGAAATTTTAATATCAGAGTGAGTTAACAAAGTATGAAAAAAAGTTAGTAATTTTTTTAGAGAAAAAAAGGATAGTTTTTGAAGTGTTTTGGAGTGAGAATACGAAATTTTAATATCAGAGTGAGTTAACAAAGTATGAAAAAAAGTTAGTAATTTTTTTAGAGAAAAAAAGCATAGTTTTTGAAGTGTTTTGGAGTGAGAATACGAAATTTTAATATCAGAGTGAGTTAACAAAGTATGAAAAAAAGTTAGTAATTTTTTTAGAGAAAAAAGGATAGTTTTTGAAGTGTTTTGGAGTGAGAATACGAAATTTTAATATCAGAGTGAGTTAACAAAGTATGAAAAAAAGTTAGTTTATTTTTTTAGAGAAAAAAAGGATAGTTTTTGAAGTGTTTTGGAGTGAGAATACGAAATTTTAATATCAGAGTGAGTTAACAAAGTATGAAAAAAAGTTAGTTTATTTTTTTAGAGAAAAAAAGGATAGTTTTTGAAGTGTTTTGGAGTGAGAATACGAAATTTTAATATCAGAGTGAGTTAACAAAGTATGAAAAAAAGTTAGTAATTTTTTTAGAGAAAAAAAGGATAGTTTTTGAAGTGTTTTGGAGTGAGAATACGAAATTTTAATATCAGAGTGAGTTAACAAAGTATGAAAAAAAGTTAGTTTATTTTTTTAGAGAAAAAAAGGATAGTTTTTGAAGTGTTTTGGAGTGAGAATACGAAATTTTAATATCAGAGTGAGTTAACAAAGTATGAAAAAAAGTTAGTTTATTTTTTTAGAGAAAAAAAGGATAGTTTTTGAAGTGTTTTGGAGTGAGAATACGAAATTTTAATATCAGAGTGAGTTAACAAAGTATGAAAAAAAGTTTGTAATTTTTTAGAGAAAAAAAGGATAGTTTTTGAAGTGTTTTGGAGTGAGAATACGAAATTTTAATATCAGAGTGAGTTAACAAAGTATGAAAAAAAGTTAGTTTATTTTTTTAGAGAAAAAAAGGATAGTTTTTGAAGTGTTTTGGAGTGAGAATACGAAATTTTAATATCAGAGTGAGTTAACAAAGGTAGAAAAAAAGTTAGTAATTTTTTTAGAGAAAAAAAGGATAGTTTTTGAAGTGTTTTGGAGTGAGAATACGAAATTTTAATATCAGAGTGAGATAACAAAGTATGAAAAAAAGTTAGTTTATTTTTTTAGAGAAAAAAAGGATAGTTTTTGAAGTGTTTTGGAGTGAGAATACGAAATTTTAATATCAGAGTGAGTTAACAAAGTATGAAAAAAAGTTAGTTTATTTTTTTAGAGAAAAAAAGGATAGTTTTTGAAGTGTTTTGGAGTGAGAATACGAAATTTTAATATCAGAGTGAGTTAACAAAGTATGAAAAAAAGTTAGTTTATTTTTTTAGAGAAAAAAAGGATAGTTTTTGAAGTGTTTTGGAGTGAGAATACGAAATTTTAATATCAGAGTGAGATAACAAAGTATGAAAAAAAGTTAGTAATTTTTTTAGAGAAAAAAAGGATAGTTTTTGAAGTGTTTTGGAGTGAGAATACGAATTTTAATATCAGAGTGAGTTAACAAAGTATGAAAAAAAGTTAGTAATTTTTTTAGAGAAAAAAAGCATAGTTTTTGAAGTGTTTTGGAGTGAGAATACGAAATTTTAATATCAGAGTGAGTTAACAAAGTATGAAAAAAAGTTAGTAATTTTTTTAGAGAAAAAAAGGATAGTTTTTGAAGTGTTTTGGAGTGAGAATACGAAATTTTAATATCAGAGTGAGTTAACAAAGTATGAAAAAAAGTTAGTTTATTTTTTTTAGAGAAAAAAAGGATAGTTTTTGAAGTGTTTTGGAGTGAGAATACGAAATTTTAATATCAGAGTGAGTTAACAAAGTATGAAAAAAAGTTAGTAATTTTTTTAGAGAAAAAAAGGATAGTTTTTGAAGTGTTTTGGAGTGAGAATACGAAATTTTAATATCAGAGTGAGTTAACAAAGTATGAAAAAAAGTTAGTAATTTTTTTAGAGAAAAAAAGGATAGTTTTTGAAGTGTTTTGGAGTGAGAATACGAAATTTTAATATCAGAGTGAGTTAACAAAGTATGAAAAAAAGTTTTTAATTTTTTTAGAGAAAAAAAGGATAGTTTTTGAAGTGTTTTGGAGTGAGAATACGAAATTTTAATATCAGAGTGAGTTAACAAAGTATGAAAAAAAGTTAGTTTATTTTTTTAGAGAAAAAAAGGATAGTTTTTGAAGTGTTTTGGAGTGAGAATACGAAATTTTAATATCAGAGTGAGTTAACAAAGGTAGAAAATAAGTTAGTAATTTTTTTAGAGAAAAAAAGGATAGTTTTTGAAGTGTTTTGGAGTGAGAATACGAAATTTTAATATCAGAGTGAGTTAACAAAGTATGAAAAAAAGTTAGTTTATTTTTTTAGAGAAAAAAAGGATAGTTTTGAAGTGTTTTGGAGTGAGAATACGAAATTTTAATATCAGAGTGAGTTAACAAAGTATGAAAAAAGTTTTTAATTTTTTTAGAGAAAAAAAGGATAGTTTTTGAAGTGTTTTGGAGTGAGAATACGAAATTTTAATATCAGAGTGAGTTAACAAAGGTATGAAAATAAGTTAGTAATTTTTTTAGAGAAAAAAAGGATAGTTTTTGAAGTGTTTTGGAGTGAGAATACGAAATTTTAATATCAGAGTGAGTTAACAAAGTATGAAAAAAAAGTTAGTTTATTTTTTTAGAGAAAAAAAGGATAGTTTTTGAAGTGTTTTGGAGTGAGAATACGAAATTTTAATATCAGAGTGAGTTAACAAAGTATGAAAAAAAGTTAGTTTATTTTTTTAGAGAAAAAAAGGATAGTTTTTGAAGTGTTTTGGAGTGAGAATACGAAATTTTAATATCAGAGTGAGTTAACAAAGTATGAAAAAAAGTTAGTTTATTTTTTTAGAGAAAAAAAGGATAGTTTTGAAGTGTTTTGGAGTGAGAATACGAAATTTTAATATCAGAGTGAGTTAACAAAGTATGAAAAAAAGTTAGTTTATTTTTTTAGAGAAAAAAAGGATAGTTTTTGAAGTGTTTTGGAGTGAGAATACGAAATTTTAATATCAGAGTGAGTTAACAAAGTATGAAAAAAAGTTAGTTTATTTTTTTAGAGAAAAAAAGGATAGTTTTTGAAGTGTTTTGGAGTGAGAATACGAAATTTTAATATCAGAGTGAGTTAACAAAGTATGAAAAAAAAGTTAGTTAATTTTTTTAGAGAAAAAAAGGATAGTTTTTGAAGTGTTTTGGAGTGAGAATACGAAATTTTAATATCAGAGTGAGTTAACAAAGTATGAAAAAAAGTTAGTTTATTTTTTTAGAGAAAAAAAGGATAGTTTTTGAAGTGTTTTGGAGTGAGAATACGAAATTTTAATATCAGAGTGAGTTAACAAAGTATGAAAAAAAGTTAGTTTATTTTTTTAGAGAAAAAAAGGATAGTTTTTGAAGTGTTTTGGAGTGAGAATACGAAATTTTAATATCAGAGTGAGTTAACAAAGTATGAAAAAAAGTTAGTTTATTTTTTTAGAGAAAAAAAGGATAGTTTTTGAAGTGTTTTGGAGTGAGAATACGAAATTTTAATATCAGAGTGAGTTAACAAAGTATGAAAAAAAGTTAGTAATTTTTTTAGAGAAAAAAAGGATAGTTTTTGAAGTGTTTTGGAGTGAGAATACGAAATTTTAATATCAGAGTGAGTTAACAAAGTATGAAAAAAAGTTAGTATTTTTTTTAGAGAAAAAAAGGATAGTTTTTGAAGTGTTTTGGAGTGAGAATACGAAATTTTAATATCAGAGTGAGTTAACAAAGTATGAAAAAAAGTTAGTAATTTTTTTTAGAGAAAAAAAGGATAGTTTTTGAAGTGTTTTGGAGTGAGAATACGAAATTTTAATATCAGAGTGAGTTAACAAAGTATGAAAAAAAGTTAGTAATTTTTTAGAGAAAAAAAGGATAGTTTTTGAAGTGTTTTGGAGTGAGAATACGAAATTTTAATATCAGAGTGAGTTAACAAAGTATGAAAAAAAGTTAGTTATTTTTTTAGAGAAAAAAAGGATAGTTTTTGAAGTGTTTTGGAGTGAGAATACGAAATTTTAATATCAGAGTGAGTTAACAAAGTATGAAAAAAAGTTAGTTTATTTTTTTAGAGAAAAAAAGGATAGTTTTTGAAGTGTTTTGGAGTGAGAATACGAAATTTTAATATCAGAGTGAGTTAACAAAGTATGAAAAAAAGTTAGTTTATTTTTTTAGAGAAAAAAAGGATAGTTTTTGAAGTGTTTTGGAGTGAGAATACGAAATTTTAATATCAGAGTGAGTTAACAAAGTATGAAAAAAAGTTAGTTTATTTTTTTAGAGAAAAAAAGGATAGTTTTTGAAGTGTTTTGGAGTGAGAATACGA
>CAMPDV010004626.1:0-32086 GCA_946699065.1 Loxodes magnus
CATATATAATATTGAAAGGTTGAAGGAATAAGGATTTGCTTATTAGAGATTATTTAGTTGATGCTTTATTTTATTTATTTAGTTATAAGCTCTAAATAAATAAAAAGCATTCACTCAAGATCATTTAAAAAATAATTATAATACTTATTTATTTAGATTATGTGTAACTGGTAGATAAGCCTTAACAATGATTAGTAATTTTAAGATTTAGGTTGGTGTAATTTATCCTAGCTTTGCTTTATATGGATATATAATAATAATGATTTCCATTAATTAATTAATATATGCTTAGTATCATATCAATGTAATTAAATGTATTATAAATATACCTCTCAGAGAAGATGTTTATTTTATATGTACTACTTAAATAATTATTAGACTAAGTTTACTAATTATTATATTAATTATACTACTTACCTCTTTAAGTTGTCTGTCTAGTTATTCATTTACAATATAATATTTTAGTTTAGTATCCTTAGTAAAAATTAAAAGCGATTACTACACCTAAGAACTTACTTTATGTATAAGAGAATATCTAAATGGAAATTAATTTATGCTTCATTAGAGATTTAAGTATTAATAAATGCTAATTAGTGGAGATTAAAGTATTGACTAAGATCTAACTAGAATATTAAAAGCAAGGTATTAAATAAAATAAGCTTATGCTTTTAAAATAGTTAAAGATATATAAAAACTGTTGATATATGAAATTAAAGGTATTAATTATTTATGCTTCAATTAACTTTTATATTTTCTATGTATCTCTACTAAAGTTAACTCTGCTTTAATCAAATGCAAGCTAAATTACCAATCTTGCTAATTATTTTAGCTATAGTCAAGTTAAATGCTTTAAAAATTGCTTTTCTAAATGAATATCGAATAAGTCAACCTTATGATGTCAACTCTTCTAAAGAGGAAAAGGAAGAAACTTTAAGCAACCACTTTTAAAATAAGTAGTGATTTAGAATTTAAGATATATAACTAGAATTTGAGTAAATTAAGGTAAATAGAAATATAACTAAAAACTTTAACTATTTTACATTAAAGTGAGAGAAATTAAAACTAGACATGATCATTGATATGTCAAAAAGCTACTAACTTACCTATTTAATTTCTATTTGAGCTCATTAAAACAAGATAATTAACATAGTTTCAAAGGAGTAAAATAACAAAATTATTTAAAATAGTAAGTTCAGTCATTTTATCCTTCCTTCAACTGAATCTCTTACTAAAGTAATAATAAAGTTCTTAGAATAGTTTAAATGAAAATCTTTGGGATACTTTACAGATTAATTTACAGGTAGTGAACCTTCAATAATTTAATCAGCTCTAAGAAATTTAGAATATTAATGAATAATTCCTGCTTTTGGCATTGAAAAGATAAATTTAGAAGATATTTCTTAAGATATTTAAATAAAAGGAATAAGGAAATTTTATAGTACTATCAGCTATAACTTTGAATCCTTTTTAAATTTGATTTTGCAATAAAACCATGAAATAAAAGCTTTTATAATGAATATTTAAAACTCCTGGTAAATCTGGAATTTACATGATATCTAGACTATAAACGGATTCGTAGGTTTTAGCTTTGGAATGGAAATTACTAGGAATGAGATAGAATACTAACTTCATTGTATAGACCTATTTTTAGAGTAAATTGCAAAGGCATTAAAAGAGTAGAAATATATCAACAATGAATTAGTGAAAGATTTGGCATAGAAGCTATTTTCTAGTCAAAGTATTTAGCTTTAAATTTTGAATGTACAACTTAATAAAGTTAAAGTAGTGGGAATCGTTAATTTAACTTCCATAGTGTATTAGGAATAAATAATTTGGCCTGATGGAACTACTAACATACCAGACAATAGTTTAATTGAAATTCCAATTAGCATGGTAGCGGACAGAAAAAATCCTGATGGAGTTGACGTGTCATGAGTAACTTATTACTATTGAGGTAGAGAATATGGTGTTTATTATGTTAATAATGTAAATAACATAATGCCCTATTATCACTTAAAATCAACCGATATTTTTACAGGAGCTGAATACTTTGATTATGACCATGTCTTCAAAGAATGAAGCTAAAAAAAGTAAGAATATGGTCTACTTCATTACATGCCAGAAACAAGTTCTAATTCTATAGATCTTTATCATTTTTTCGAATAGCAAAACTTTACTATAACATGTATCTCTGGTGATAATGCAGCTCCTGATTTATCAAATAAATAAAAATATCCATATTTTGTACGATCAATTCCTTCAGATGCATATTCAGCAGTTTTAGTTGCAAGAACATGTTATATGTAAGGATGAACAAAAGTAGGAGTAATTTATTAGGATACAGCATGATAAAAGGGAATATATGATTACTTTGTTAAAGAATCAAGTCACTTCAGTATAAGCATAGCTAATTAAAATAGAGTAGTAGGCGACATTAAGTCCTAGACTAGCAATGAATCATGAAAAGATATAGTAAAGGAAATATACTAGAAGACTAGAGTTGTTTTGATTATTGTTTATGAAGATGATGCCAAAATCATAATAAAGCAGTTTTATGAATAGGGGGCGAGAGAAGGAGACTTTTTATTCATTTCTTTTTCCTGACTAACCGAAAATTTTGTTTCATAAGACAAAGAAGTAAGTAAGATTCAAGCAGTAGTAAAAGGAGCAATATAATTTACTCCTGCTTATTTATAGGGAGATTTTGGGTAAAGTATAAAAAAGTAAATTTAGGAATATTTTAACACCGAGCAGTTAACTAATTATGCCTTCACAGAATTCGATGCTCTTCTTTTGGGAGTTCATGCTTTGCAAAATTTGATAAATAAAGGATAAAATTACAAGAAATAGAAAAATATCATAGAAGCAGTTAGAAATACTAAATTCATAGGAGCAACAGGAAAAGTAAGTATCGAATCAACTTCGAATGATAGATCTGCACTACCATGAAGTATAGAAAATTATCGGAAAAATGAAAAAGGGATTTGAAAGATTTAAACTATTGGAGTTTATTGTTTAACATGTGGTGTAATTTTTAATTTCGAAAAGCCTTTTATGTGAGGAGATGGAAGTACAGGAAGTTTTGAAGATAATTGAAATTTAGAATGTCCCTTTAAAGAAAGAGAAAGATAAACATTTACGTAAGGTGAAATAGTGTAATACGTAATTTTACTTAGCATGCTAATATTAGTTATTTCAATTTCTTTTTGAGAGATAAGAAAAAGAAGTGACTATTAATTTGTTAAACTGAAGAGAGTATTTGTAATGTCCAGTTGGGATTTTATTTACATTTTTCATATTCTTTTATATACTTTGCAAATCGCTTCAGTTGGTCCAAACTTCTCTGATTATAGTTATTTAGCAGAATTTATTGTAAGCTGTGCAAAACTTGATTTCGTAAATATTTTTGGAGAGTCTCATAACAAGCAATACTCCAATCAATTAGTTGCATGTGTCATAGCTTCTTTGTGATTAATTAGCCTTTTGAGTATTATGCGAAAGTTAGAGTTTTCCAATAAATTATTTCTTTATTTAATTGGAAGTATTTCGTATTATTTAGGCCCGTTTCTAACTTACAGCTTTTTCCTACCTTTGAACTGAAACTTTATGGATTTATTTATCTGCGTTGAAGGATTTGACTAAAATCATAATGGATCTCTCGAATTCTCCGAGTCATTTCACTATAAAGATTGTAACTGAAAATGTTGATAAGGTAGTCACCTCTTTTTCGTAATAGTATGCTCTATTTCCTTCATTATCTATACAATCTTAGGAACTAAAACCCTTCTAATGTGGTAAGAACTATATGGATACTTAAACAAGATAAAGTACAAAAAACAATGACTAATAAGCTTTAGAGTGTTCTAGTTTATTCTAGTTACTTTGAATTTACTAGTAGAAAGGTAGAACAAAATAGTCCATGCTGTGCTTTATTTAATTATATTAGCTTTTCTTTTCCTCTATATTTACAAGATATAGCCTTGCTGCTACCCTAAACTAAATTCTTGAATGCTAATTTTTCTTGGTTGTAACTTTTGAATTTCAATAGTAAAAATAATTTGAATGGAAGTTTCCTCTAATGAAGTTCTTAAAAATATCTATATTTTAGTAAATGGGATAGGATGTATCTTAATAATTTTAATAGGGTTTAGATTATAATTGAAATAAAAAACCTTAATTACTATCTTTGAGTTAGACGAAACTTATTTATTCAGATGAACCTTTTAATGCAAGAGAGATTAAAATTTGCTACCTAAATATATCCTGAATCAGTCTATTTTCCTTAATTTCAGATAATTCTTAGCTTTTAAGATACTAAATGATGAAAATTTTTTGTTTGAGTAAGAAAATTTTTCTCTTAAGCTTTATTTATATCACAACCTTATAAATAATGAATAGAACTAGTTCTTATTTTAAGAATAATAAAGCATCAGTCCTTCAGAGCTAACTGGAAATTTTAAAAATGTACAAAGAAAAAGAACTAAAAATCTGGAATAAAAAAGAGAATAACTTTAAAAAAGCTAAGAAGCTAAAGCATATCCAACTCCTACATCTTCATATAAAAATTAATCTTCATAAATTATTATTCAACAAAGTGGCTCAAGTAAAGGAATAAAACTTTCGAAGGTATAAAAGGTAAAACAAGTTGAGGATCTATATGAGAGCGAAGACCATTAAAATGATATAGTATATGACTAAGAGTTACTCTTTATACTACCTTAATAATTTTTTAAAATTTAAGCAATATTTAAAGTTTCAAAACATATAAAATCATTAATTCTCTATTAAAATTCCAAAACCTGAACAATTTCAAATTGACAGTCCGCTCTTGATATGATATCTTTTTGTTAATACTGGTATAAGATAAAATTGATTCTTATTCAAGGCATAAAGTTTAATAAATATGATAAAACAAAAGTTAAAGAAATGAAGGAAAGTTAAATTTAAAATAAGAAAGTCTCAATTATAAAAATAGAGGAATAAATTAAGTAATTAACTTATTAATTTCATCCTTTATAGCATTTAATAAACATCTAAGCTTATTATAAGCATAGTCATAATTTAATAGCCTAAATATTAAATTAAAGCTATTATTATAAATAATTACTAAATCAAATCTAGAAAATTTAGGATTCTAAGATTATTTTAGGGTAAAATAGATTAAGCTTTAATTAAGATATAAATATAAGAAATATTAAATATTCTTGATTATTGCTAAACTTAACTAGATGTTTTTAGAGATTTTGAATATGAAATATGTTCAAACTTTAAAATTATTTTCAATAATAATTACCTTACATATTTCATAATCAAGCTTCGGATGGGGAGGGTATAGAAAGATAGCTTACTAAATTAGGAGTTTTAGATGATTAGGGTTTAGATCTCTTTAATTAGAGATGATATTTATGTGAAAATATAATGTATGTGATTGACTAAAACATACCTTATAATATATAAATTATAATAAATTTAATTATAAATCTAAAGTCTACATTTGTAGGATAGAAAAGCTATTATTTAATTATAAGGAGAAAATACTAATGTATAAAACATTAAAATAAAAGCATACTATAATAAAATAATAATGTACTTAATTCAATTAAGCAAGAAAGAAACTAAATCATAGTAAATGCATACATTTAGTATATCATTCTTAATATATAAAATACTTATTTTTTTATTTTATATATAGCCTAACCTTCTCATAATAATTCAATGCAATTTTCAACTTTTCTAAAAATTAAATTTTTGTACTTTTTATCTCTTAATTAAGCAAGAATATTTAGTTTTAGGGTTATCAATGAAGATTTCTTAGGTTATATATAATTAATTATCCTGTTTTGATGCTTTTAACTTAGAAATTTTTAAATAAAAGGAAGATTTAAAATATTTCTTTGAAAATGGCTTTTGATTTAAGTTAAATTCAAGATAAGCTAATTAAGATTATAATAAAATGCAAGAAGGAATAGTACTTTTGAAATGTTTTACAATTATAATGTAATGAATGTAGTTAAATTAATAGGATAAACCAACTAAGATATTTATTTAAAGTAATTAATACTTTTTGCAAACTTTTATTTTTACGTAAAATACTTGCAATCCTATATTAAGAACTAAAAGATATAGCTTTAACTTGTAATTCTAAAATAAAATTAAAATTAAGCATTTTATAATTTTACACTCCTAGTGAATATAAGTTATTTATGTTTTACATAGCTTTAAAGTAAATAAATAAGGCTTTATTTAAAAATAAAAGAATTTGGTATTAACTAAATGAAATGCTTTTAATCTAATCCTTTTAACTAAAGAATTTAGATATCCATCAAAATTAAATATTTGGCTTGTTAAGATAAGGATAATTATTAAAATAAAGTAACTAGAAAGTGTATGAAAGATTGAACACTAAGATGTTTCATAATATTTAATCAAGCTATTAAAATAATATCTATCATTATTTTAAATAAAAAGGATTAAGATAATTAAATTGTCTGAGTAATTAGACATTAGCAAACATAAAAGACTCTCTGTTGAAATGTGTCTATAAATAAATTAGAAGTCTAATTTATAAAACTTGCATATAAAATTTGCTATGGGATGAAGATGGAAAAATTTGTTAAAGATGTTAATAAGGTTTTGAGATAGATTCTAATAAAAAATGTAGAAATTGCAATTAAGTGCCAAAAATTTCATATAATGCGGTTAAGGAAAATGTACTAAATATAATAATTCTCTTATTTTATATGAAGAATAATGCTGACAAAAATTGACCTTTATCTACATTTCTATAGCAAGATAGTTGCATAAAATGTACCTAGAAGTTTCCTTATTTTGAAATTATGTAATCAAGATAGATGTTTAAAATGCGATAAAAGGCACTTTTTGAAGTATAACGAATGTCTTAACTGTACTAATCTTGATGATAATTGTGAACTTGCTAAGAGCAAGCTTGTGTTTCATGCAAAAACATTATAAATTATCATTCTAGACCAATAAGTGTGATTTGATATGTTCTGAAGATGAATAAGATTATGATAAAGATAGAATATGCTAATTTTGCAACTTAAGTATTTCAAACTGTTCAAAATGTTCCAGTAGTACTATAAAAGGCTTAGAATGCTCAAGTTCTTATCAACTATCTAATGAAACTTCTGAGTACATTTTACTTCAAATAAATGAAAAAGTTTAGCAAAACAATTAATCATCACCAAATTCAGTTTCAGATTTAAAATTAAAAGCTAAATAAAGAAAATTGAAAATTTCCGAACCTATATAATTCCTTTAGTTGTAGCAACCGGAATGATTGCTTTAGTTATGACTTCAGGTTCCACTAAGACTTGTTACTAACTATGAATTGCATATTGTTTGGATGAAATTATTTTATGTACAGGAATGGTTTCAGTTATGATGCCTAAATTTTATAAGATCTATACTTAGTAAGTACAAACTTTTAAACTCTCATTCTGAAATAGCTTGGATTTGACTTAATTCTAAGAAGAAATTACAAACAGAAATTTTTTATAATCTATAAATACAAGGAACAAAATCTGCGACTTTCCTTTCAAATGATTTAGGGTAAGTAATTGACTTTGTATTTTACTGTTTTATATTTATATTCCTTTGAAAATCCTAGCACATATAAAATAAGTTTGGTCGTTACTTACAGGAAACTTACTAAAATTATAAATTTTCAGCGTTCATAAGGCTTCTTTTAAATCTTTCTGTTGGTCTGATGACTTCGGTTTTACTTTAAATTAGATTTACAAGTTTTGCTGATGCTTATGTGGGTTTAATTTCATTCTTTCTTACACAATCCTAGTAAGCTATAATTTAAATCCTTTTTTTTATTTTTATGTTTCCTATAATTTCAAAGCTTAAAAATTTCTAGAAGGCCTTGGTAAAAGTTTGGCCTAATTAAGTGCAGAACATGAAAACCACTTTCTTTAAGATTTAGATAATATAGAATTACAGAAGCTTGCTAACAGAACTAAAAAGTGGGACAATATTTACTGTTTATAATTCTACAGCTTATTTTTAATAAGGAGAATAATTCAACCCTTCATTATAATAATGGGATAAGAATAGCCAGAATTCTAAATTTCAGTTAGTGCAATTCTTACTTTTGTTTACATGGCTTACATTTGTATATTTAGGCCTTTGAAAAGCAAAATAGAGTTAATCTTATAGTAATTAATGAAATCCTGATCTTAAGTCTGTTTTTGTAAAATTCTCTTTACATTAATTAAAATCCAGAAAAATAGGATATATTTGCATTCACAATTATCTTATTCACTTTCTTGATTGAGATTGGAGATTGAATATATGCATTCTTAGTCCTTCTTTGTAACTTTATTAATACATTAAGCAAAAATTTACTAGTAGATAGTTTGAAAATAAGGGAGAAAACATTCCTAATTGTAATAAAAAATAACTAAAGTAAACTTATAAAACACTTAAATGGATATTTTATTTAACTATAACGAAGAAATAAAGTAAACTAATTTTGATTTTCCAAGTGAAAAAAAATCCAAGGTGAGAGATTGATAAATAAAAAGTTAATTATAAAAACATGTAAGGATTTTATTAAATTAGAAAGAATTGACATAAAATTAATAAATCTACAATCCAAGAGCAAACTTCAAGATACTGATAAGATAAAACCAAAAGAGATATTTACCTTTATAAGCTAAGGCTTTTAAATTCTTTACTATATTAATATTTCCATATATTTATAAATTAAATCATATAGTAGAATATATATAAATAAGCTACTCTTATCAATAAATATTGTGATGAGATTCAAATTAATTATAGTTAAAATTTTTTATTTCTAAATAAATGCAAATTTAGCAAATATATTTTCGCTATCTTAATCTTCTTTCTTTTTTATTTTAATTTACTTCTTCCTATTATTTTAATACTGTAACTATTTGAATATATCATATTTCTCTTGAAGTTTAATTATTCTTCATTCAGGTTAAAGTTCAATCTTTATCCTCTTTCTTCTATGATTGATGTTTCAATTTTAAACTTATCTCGCATCCTTTTTTTTCTAAGTCGCTATAATGGAGGATAATGAAACTCGCAAATTAATCCTATACTCAAGTATTTTCTTGGCTTTATTTTAATTAACTAGATAGACTTATAAAAGGTTCTTATTAGACTAATCTAAATAGTAGTTTTTATCATATCACGACAAAAGTTTTTAACTCTAAGTAGCTTTTAATTTAAATTAATTAGATTTAAGAAAGATCTACTATATATTAGACATGCAATTTATTAAATTTTTATTATATTATCAAACATATTATTATCCAAGACCTTTGACTCTAACTATTGCCCGATTTCATATTTGTTCTCTATACTTGCTATTTTAATTTGATTAAAGGAAGGTTGTTTTCTTATTTGCAAGTTGCTATTATATATCTTCTTTAACATTTTAATAAGTTTATGTATTTTCTGTTTTAATGTAATCTTAAATCTAATTATAGGTTTAATTTAATCTCTATATTTAATTTTAGAAAATTAGTAAATCTCTTCTATTAAGATTCTACATTCATAATACAAAATAACTAAATTCAAATCTAAATTTACTTAAAGCTACCAATTAAAAGGTAGTTAATGAGTAAATATTAGAATAAAGTGATAATAGATACCTTATTTATTTTATAGTACATAAAAGTACTAATTCTTAGTTAGTAAACTTTAGGTAAATAATAATTATTAATGGATAGCTTTATGATAATAAGTATATGATGTAAGCAGAAAATAACTTATTCATAATAGAATATTCTTATATTCGTCTAATTTATCTTTTCATAATTTATAGGATAGATGAGAATTTAATATATATAAAGGATAGAGAAAATGCTGTATGGATGACAAGCTACCAGCACTTAATTAGTATAAAGGAGAAGTTTAAATATGCTAAGAAATTTATGAAAATTCATTTAAAGACTTAAAGAAAAGCTATAAGTGTGTAAGTAACTAACTACTTATTTAAAATATAAAATTAGAAGGAAATAATTTAAATTTTATCAAGTTGAATCATATAATTTAGCTGATTTATAATAGTTGATATATCTTAATACACTAAAGTAGATTATAAAAATTGATATTGTAACTAAATTTCTAAACATCTAGTAAGAAAAGAAAAGGTTAATAAATAAAGAAATTTACCTGAAATATTTCTATAATGATAGTAAAGAATAGTTATCATTATGCTTATTAAGTTACTAATTTAATATAATTCTTAGAAATTTAATTGATTATGAGTTTTGATAAATAAAGTGAATATTTCCCCTTATAGTGAGGATTATTTTTCAAATAAGCTAAAAAAAAGCTGTGCAACTAGCATAAAGTTTGGAAGATTCTTTTAAAATGTAGTAAAATCGATATAAGTAATCAAGATTGCTGATATATAAGAATATTTTAATTTAGTTAAGTATGCTAAGTACATTTTAATAGATTTTTTGTTTAAGTGGCATAAATAAAATTTAATGATGTAGATGATATAATTATTTGAAGGCTTTTTACTAAGAACTTAAAATATATATAAATTAGATTATTTGTCTTGGAATGTAAGCTTGCTTAAATAAAATAAATTAAGAAAGAATAAGAGATCTTGAATAGAAATTCAAATTTTCTCTCACATCTGAATATGATAAATTATCGATATCTCATAATGAAAAAGTAGCTAAAAATTATCAGAATTAAGAATCTAACTTATGATTATATAAAGTTAATTTACTTATTCTTGCTTAACAGAATATACCAGCATGATAAATAACTATAAATCTTCAATTTATAAATCTACTTCTATGATAAAAATAAAGATTGATAATTTTTAAGACTCTACAATTAAATAGTAAATTAATATTTTATCTTAAATGTAAAAACTAGCATGCAAATATGCATAAAGCATAAAGCATAAATAATATCTCAATTCTTTTAAACTTAATGTACATTTTACCAAAAGTCTAAATAATTGCATCATATGAGTTTCTGGTTTAGAAAATTATAGAATTAATAATGCATCTAACATATCATTAAAACATTAAGAGTAAAGCATGAAATAAATTCTAAATGAGTAGTTAAATTCAGATATAACTTTAATTAAAAGTCTTAGATGTTATAACAATAAAATTATATCAAATATTTATTTAAATAACTTTGAGTTATAACTATTTTGATTTCTTTATAAATTTAGCATTAATATAAAAAACATTTTATATTGCACATCTCATTGTTTTGATTTGCAAGATAAAGGCAATAAATTTTAGCAAAAAGGATTTTGTTTAAGTAAAAAAATTAATATAAAGAGTGAAAGCATGAATTATTAAGAGATATATGCAAAACTAGAATATTGTGATGCTTTAATTAATTGATGTATTTAAATAAATTAACTAATAAAACTATTATTTTATAATATTTTATCTGAGTCAAGTAATCTAATAAATTATAAAAGTTTCTAAGCTTATTAAATATAATTATCTACTCTTAGCTATTTTTGCTTTGATTTCTATGTGATATATTCTATAATCTTAATATTTTGATTTAGTTTTATTAAAAGATAATATGCTTAGTCACATATAAGGTAATAGACTACATTCAAAATTGTAAAATGGCTTATTAAGCGGGAATTTAAGTTTTTAAGGAAATTTGATAAAAAAATTTAGTATTTTATGAAGAATATTTGATAAAATGAAAGCAATAGATTATGAAAACATTAGCCTTCTTGAGCTATATTAAAAATAAAAGCCTTTTATCCCTATCTTTTTATATAATTATATATAACTAAAAAAATAATAAAATAATTATTGTGAATCCTCAGCAATGAATTCTATGAAGCTTTTTATAAAATAAATAATTTAAAAGTTTATTCTTGATAAATTTATATAGTTTCTTAACTAAATAATTTTAAACTCAATATAAGTTTTTATTTCTTTTATGCCTTTATTGCTATAAGCTTAAATTAAAATAAAAATACATATGACTAGATTTTCATTATCATCTAATTTCAATGCATCTTTAAAGATAAAAAACTATTTTTAAATTTTGATTATCTCTTTATTAAAGTCATGAAAAAAGAATTTAATTTTTAAATGTTATTTTATTTCTGTCTCATATTTTTTATAAGATATAACATTTTATTTGCAACAGACTACTAATATTAAATAAATAACTATAAATAAAATTATTACTCATCAAATAAAACATTTTTTCTTATTTTTAAGTATTTTTGTTATATACAAATTCATATTTAAGTTGTATACCTATTAGGTTTAAATCTTTTTGTATTTATTAAATTTAATATAATATGAAAATTAAATTTAGAGCGAGAAAAATGGCAGCTGTGGGATTCGAACCCACGCGCACTAGTGTGCAACAGATCTTAAGTCTGTCTCCTTAACCGACTCGACAAACTGCCTTACAGCATCTATTATTCTTTCTTTATAAATTTATATTTAAAATATTAACTTTAGTAATAACCTTAATTAATTAATTTTATTAGGATAAATTATTAATTATCTATCTATTTATAGCGAAGTTATTGTTTAATATTATTAAATAAATAAATAAATAATCTTAAATATTATATTATACTTTTGCTTATCTTGTTCGTAAACTTTAGATTTAAAGGGATATTGCTATTTTTGCATTCTTTATAAAACTTTTCAGTTGCTTAATCAATTCTATTGCAAATATAACTCTCAAATATTGCTTTACATAGAGATTAGGAATTAAATGTTTAACTTTATTATATGATAAAGATTAATTATTTTAATGAAATATACAAATATTTATTAAGTTTTTTAATCTTAGACAATAGAATAGTTATATGAGTGTTGTATAATTTAACTCTAATGTGTTATTATATAATTATTAGTTTATATTTTGGTTATATTTAAATTTAAGTTCATTAAAGCCCATAAGCTAAAATTTATACAATAAAAATGCGGTTTGTGAGGATCGAACTCACGACCTTCAGATTATGAGACTGACGCGCTACCGACTGCGCTAAAACCTTGTTAAAATAATATTAATCTTATAAATTAAAAGAAAATTATAATTATAAAACTTTACTAACTAGCTTATCTTATATCTATATGAGTTAATATTAATAATGCATGTAATATACCTAATTAAAGCTTATATTATTTCCTTATATAGAATTACTTTTATTAACTTTTTCCCTTTTTTCTATATACTCATTTATTTTATATTCTCACCAGAAAATTTTTAAAGAAATAAACTTTAGATACATAAAGGACAATCTTTTGCTTTTAGAATCTCAAATAAATTAAACTGAAGTAGAATATGAATAAAGTTAATGTATATTAGTAGCAAGTAGGATAATTAATAGAAATGATTTATTAAATAAATGTATAATTTAAATAAATATAATTAACTTAATCCTTATTAATCTTAAACTATTACTAGTAGCAAGTAATGCATATCAGTATAATTAAACTTAAACAAATACTTAGTTATGTAGCAATTTTCTATTTTATATTCCACTACCTATTTTGTAATAATCAAAGCATTCAACTAATTTAATTAGCATTAATTCCTTTGTAATTTCTTAATTGAAATGAATACCTAGCTAATTTAATTTTAATAATTATGATATATGCTTCATTAAATATAATGATAAAGCTATAAGCAAATAATAATAAATTAATTTATTAGTGTATTATATATTAGTTTCACTTATATTTATTTTGTATATAATATGCTTTTTATTGAGGAATTATATAAATTATTATATCTTTTAATCTTATGATTATTGCAAAATTATGTTTAGAAAGTGATTTTAAGCTCATAAGATCTAAAAGAGTTCAACTATTCTCAAAGGAGTAGAATGCTTTTATGTAGATTAGTAAATATTTCACAGATTTAGTATAATCTTTTTATTATATTAAAATTTTTCTATTTATCTAAAGAATTTAATAATCATCAAATTGCCTATTTATTCTTCTATTATGAGAACTTTAATTATTCTAAGTTTTCATAGCCTAGATTAAATATAAAATAAAAATGCTAAAAATAAAAACCTTAAAGCAAATTTTTATTTTTTATTGTAATTTCTTCCTAATTAATAATCAATCAAATTTAATTTCTACTATTTCAGCAATAACTTGCTTACATGGTTTCTTTTATAGATACTTTTGCTAAATAAATTTGATATATACATTGGTTTACTTATTTTAGTAATAATTTTATTTTTATTTATTGAAGTTATTCTTTTCTCTTGAATGTATTAGAATTATAAAAGTGTTACCAATTATCTAATTAATCTTAAACTTTCTTTTTTAAGATTTTTCATAGTTTTTTATCTTATCAGTTTGCAAAAAAATTAGAAATATATCTTAAAGAAAGTGTTAATTTAGAATTTAAAATATAGAACATTAGATTTTATATTTTTGGCATTCCTTCTTTTTTATTAATTTGTATAGATTAGTTTTATCTAATTATGTTGTAGATAAAAATACCTTTATAAAATTAAAATTACTTGGTTCCAATTTAACTTTAATAATGCTATGCAAAAATATTTTATTTTTACTAGTCAATCTTTAAAAAAGCATCATCTTATAATTTCCTAAATTTAGAGAATTATTTCAAAAATTAATCTAAGATAAACCCGTTAAAAAGAAAGGTTTTGACACAATTTTCATATAAAGAAAGTTTCCTCTTGAGGTATAAACTCTTAAAACCAACAATAATATAATTTATAATGGTTTTATTTTTAAGATCTCTATTATAATTTATCTTAATACTAAGGTAATAAATTACATATAAGGAACCAAAAATAAATAGCTTATAGTTATAATTTATTCTAAAATAAATCAAATTCATATAAAATAGTTTCTACAATCTTGGCTTTATTTACGTTAAGAGTTTAAACAGCACTATATTAAAATCTAGATTTGGAGATATTTTTTAATTTTTATGTGTATTTAATTGAATAAGAGTGATTCTAAAGAATAATATCGATAGTAGAAAATCATCAATGCAAATTGAGATCTAAAATAATGGATTTATTAGAAACTTAGAAAGTTAAATAAAGGAAGAACTGGACATACGCTGCTAGTTTTTAATATTTCATATAATAAAAAATGTTATAATTGAAGTTAAATTTAACAATTGTATCTATAGCAAGGAAATTGAAATAATTTAAGATTGAAAGGTTTAAGAAGATTATTATACCTAAATAATAAAATATTACAAGCCTAACTAAGAATGGCTTTAATTTTAATTTGCTAGTAGATTAATAAATTAGACTATTAAATTTAAAAAGTTTATATTGATTACTCTAATAAAGCTACTTTATCCTGATTATTATAAATTGCTTTAGCGAATATAGGAAATAAAGAAATTCTAAATGTTATATAATAGTGTGTATGCTTATATATTTACCTATAGCTTAATTATCTTGATATATGATATGAGACCATAAAGTTACATTTAAAATAATAGAATTAAATTTATTAGCTAAGGTTTTTAAACTATTAGCTACTAAATAATTCTGTTTTGCTTATAAACTAATATCTAAAACTAACTTGATAATTTAAAGAGAGTCTTGTAAGTTTATTAACTCTCATTTGTATATTTTTATAATGAAAACATAAGAGTTTATAACTAATTATATGATATATATAGCTAATATATCTCTAGCCAAGTATATTTATCTCATTTGTTGTGAGATTAAAATTTATATTTATTATGAAAAGCTTTCAGGTTTCTAATTTTTTAGCTTAGATGCATTTTAATCCAGCTATCTATAAAAAACAATATGCATTTTTAATTTATTTATTCTGAACTAGACTTTTCCTCCTAATATTTGAATTTTAATATTATTGACTAGCATTCTACTTGTAAATTTATAAAAGGCCAAAAGTTAAAATTATCCAGTTACTTCAAGATTAAATATAGCTATCAACATTATAATTATACTAAAATGATATATTTAGTTAGATTAGAAAGATATATAAGGATCTAACATCCTATTAAATCTTTTAACCTTTACTACACTTTTCCTCTAATATCAGAGTTGAAAAATTAGATTTATACTTTGAAAGTTTCTATTTGACAATTAAAGTTCTTTGTTATTAAATGAATGCATATAGATTTTTGGTATATGAGGGAAAATAATAATAGTTATTGAGCAAACTAAAAGGTAAATAAACTATTAATATTATTCAAAGGCTTTAGATTGCTCAAACCAAATTTTATACAGAATAAAATCTATCTTTTCTGTTAATAGGCTTAAGCATTTGAAAGTAAACGAGAGATAAAAGAAATATTCTAGAAGTTTATATCAATTATCTAAAATTAAATCTTCTAGTTAAAAATGTTGGATAATTAAATCAGAAATTAATTATAAAAATTAGGTAAACCTTTGAATGGTAGTGGTTAAACATATCTCTAGTTATTAAAAAATTTGGATATTTACTTAAATCTAAGGATTTATCTACAACTTTGAATGTTTTATTAATCTGGGATTTTTTAAATTAATAATGTAAAGTAGAAGCCTATTTAATTTAATTTATTATAAATTCTTTTAAAACTTAGTACTTTATAAAATGGCAAGGCTATTCTTACCATTTTAGCTTTTATTTTTAGTTTTGATACTTCGAGCTTGAAAAATAGTTTACCTTTATGATAAAAGAGATGATAATAACTTAGATTTACTTATTAAATAATAGGTTAGTTATTTATTGAAATAGACTTATGAGAGTTTCCGTAAAGATAATTATCTTTTATATATCTAACTTTAAGAAATAACTCTAAATAACTATACAATGAATCATCTTTTGGATCTTACTTAGCAATGAAAATAAGAACATTTGGATATTATAGTAGATATGACTAGCAGTATTCAGATCTCTTAATTAATTTCCATTTTTTCGAGTTAAAACTCAATTATTCATTTAGTAGCCAAAGAATAAAGAAGCAACCAATTTAAATTGGGGTCAGTTCTCTCATTATATACTTCCTAGCACTGAATCGCTATCAGGAATAATTATTAATTTCCTAGATTAATTTAACTGATCATCGATGGGCTATTTTGCAGATTAATTTTCTACAAAAGAACCTGAGCTAATGCAAGAAAAATTAAGGAATATGGTATATTTATGAATGGTCCCTGATTTTAGTAATTAAAATTTGCAGTTCGCCATTATTACGAATGAAGTTTAAGTAAAAGGAATTTCCAAGTTTTATAGCAATATCCAGTATAACTTCGATACTTTTATACAGCGTTTCTTAAAAAAGAAATTCAAAACTAAAGCTTTCATTATGGATTTTAAGAATTCCTGACAAATTTGAAATTTAACTACCAAATATAACTTAAATGGGTTTATTGGTTTCAACTTTGGATAAAAAATAACTAAAAGCTTCTAAGAGTATTAGCTTTATTGCTTAGAAGAAGTGTTATAGCAAATATTTGATTTTTACCATGAAAATAGTTATATTAATAATGACCAAACAAATTAGATAATAAACAAGGTACTTTCTAAATTAATTTCGCAGTCTTTAATCTTGAATGTGCAATTAGATAAGGTAAAGGTAGTAGGAACTGTAAATATTACTTCAATTCATATTGATGAATAAATAGTTTGGCCTGATGGGACTACAAATATTCTGATAATAGCTTAATTTAAATACCAATAAGTATGGTCTCTGATCCTAAAAATCCTGATGGAAAAGAAGTTTAGTGAGTTTAGTATTACTATTAAGGGAGAGAATTTGGGGTTATTTATGTTAACAATCTAAGTGACTTGCTACCATATTATCAATTTCAAGTAACTAGATTATATACAGGAGCAGAATATTTCAATTATGATTACGTTTATAGAGAATGAAGCATAAAAAAGAATGATTATGGACTCATTCATTTTATGCCAGAGACTAGTGCTAACTCTATTAAACTTTACCATTTCTTCGAATAGCAAAATTTTACAGTCCCTTGTACTTCTGGTGGTAACTCAGCTCCTATGCTGTCGGATAAATAAAAATTTCCTTTCTTTGTTAGAAGCATCCAATCTGAAGCTTACTCAGCTGTTTTAGCTGCGTGGACATGCTATTTTCAGGGATGAAAATCAGTAGGAGTAATTTTTCAAAATAACTCTTGGGCAGAAGGAGTTTACGAGTATTTAATAAAGGAATTGAGTCACTACAAAATAAGCATCGTTAATGAAGAAAGACAAGTTGGGGAAATAAAAACTGAAAATAGTATCTATTGATAAGATATAGTGTAAAAAATATATAAATAGACAAGAATCGTACTTATCATCACCTACTAAGATGATATTAAGCTTATTCTAAAACACTTTTATGATCTTGGAGCAAGAGAAGGAGATCTGTAGTTTATCGCTTTTTCCTGGCTAACTTAAAATTTAATTGAGTAAGGTGAAGAAATATACAAAATATAAACTGTAACTAAGGGGACTATCGAATATTTTCCTATAGGATAAATTGGAGAATTTGGTTAGAAAATATTGGAATTAAGTAAAAAGTATTTCACAACCTAGATAGCAAACAATTCTCTTATTGAGTTCGATTCCATTTTACTAGGAGCTCACACATTTAAAAATTTAATAAGCTCAGGGTAAAATTATACCGATATAAACAATATAATCAAAGAAATGAGGAATGTTAAATTCATTGGAACTACTGGAAAAGTTAGTATTGATTCTTCCTCAAATGATAGAGAAAGTAATGCTTGATCTATTATTAATTACCGCAAAGATGAATAAGGACTATGAAAAGTTTAAAATATAGGATATTATTGTGTCACTTGTAGTGTCATTTTTGACTTTAAATCTCCTTTCATGTGAGGAGATGGAAGTACAGGAGCATATGACTATATTTGGCGCTTATCCTGTCCTTTTAAGGAAAGAGATAAAAAGGAATTCAGAAACGGAAAAATAATAAAATATGTGGTATCTTTTGTGATGCTTTCTCTAGTAATTATAGTTTCATTCTGCGAGATTAAATTAGAAAGTAATTATAAATTTATTAGACTAGATAGATGTTTAGTAATGTCTAGTTGAGATTTCATTTATATTTTACATCTAGTTTTGTGCTTTTTATAAATCATTTCTGTAGGTCCAGATATATCAGAGTATGGTTTCACAGCAGAATTTATAATGAGTTGTGTTAAATTAGATTTCGTAAACATTTTTTGAGTTTCAAATAATAGATAATATTCTAACTAATTAGTAGCATGTACTGTAACTTTTATTTGGATTCTCTGCTTTTTTTCCACAATTTTGAAACTCGAATTCTAGAAAAGATAATTTTTTTTAGTTTATAGGAAGTTTTTCTTATTACTTTGGACCATTTTTTGGCTTATAGTTTTTACCTTCCTCTTAACTGAAATTTTATGGATTTATTTATTTGCTTGGAAGGAGTAGATAAGAATAAAAGTGGTAACTTAGAGTATTAAGAATCTTTCCATTACAAAGATTGCAATTGAGAATGTTGATAAGGAAGTCACCTTTTATTCGTTGTAATATGCTCTTTCTGCTTTTTTGCATATACAATTTTTGGAACTTAAACAGTTCTGATATGACAAGAATTATACGGATACGTTATGAAAATAAAGTATGAAAAGAATTATTTAGTTGGGTATAGAGTATTTTAGATGATTTTAGTTACATTTAACTTAATGTTCCAGAATCATTAATTTGCGTATTCTGTTATTTACCTAATAATCTTGGTAATATTGTTTTACTATACTTACAAATCTTGACCTTGCTCTTATCCAAAAGTGAATGTATGAATACTAATCCTTCTCAGCTGCAATATAAATCACGCCATTATTCAAATTTTTAGAATAAGTCTATCTAGTCTTGTCATAGACATAAGAATATGAATAATATTATTCATATTTGGATGTCTTATAAGTATTTTGGTAGGCTACAAATTTTAGAGAAAATATCAAACTTTGCTAACAATTTTCGAGCTAGATGAAACTTATTTATTTAGATGGGTATTTTAATTAAAGAAAAACGATCACTTAATGCATCATTACATTAATAACTAATTCCTTTATCTCAATTTTAGAAAATTTCAAGCTTAGAAATAACTAACCAAAGAAAACTTTCTATTCGACTAGAAGGACTTTTCTCTATAGACCTATTTGCAGCATAATGTTTTTGGTAATAATAGTAACTTGTTCTTATATTATTTAAACGAAGATTCAATTTCATTTTAGGATAGTTCCGTGAAAGAGGAATTTAAAATACAGACATAACCTCAAGAAGATATTGAAGAATAAAAATCTCACAAGAAGGTAGATATTTCAGTATCCTTAACTCACAATCCATTTTCTAACGATGAAAGTATCTTTTTCAAAAAACCTTTTTATAAGTCAGACAATTAAGCAATTTAATTTTAATAAATCTCAAGCAAAGAGGAACTAACTATCATTTAGTTCTATAAAGAAGAAGAGAATAAAGAAGAGAAAAAGGCAGCAGAAGATTGAATTTTTTTTAATTATGAGTTTATAATTAAAAGTATTAATTAAATAGCTTTAATATCTTTAATTTTTATTACCATTATTCAACTATAATCTAATTTACATAATCTTTTACAAAAAAATACAAATCGCTTACATTAATTAAATCTTAAATAATTATTTGCTCATTTTACAATGTTTACATTGAATAATTAAAAGCTAATTTCAACCTTTATTTAACAAAGTTGCTTTTTAAGAAACAATTAGTTTAAAAAATTGTAAAAAGCTTTAGAAAGTTAAAATTTTGCATATAATTATAAAATCTAAATTGAAAAATAATGAATTAGATTCTCACTTTATAGACTAAATTGATTTAAATAAAATTTAATTAAAATAATTAAAATTAATAAATAAGCAATATAAGTTATTATGGCTTGTCTATTTGTAAATAAAAGTTTATAATATTAAAATTATTCTTATTTAAACTTTATATTCTAGAAAATAAATAAATTAATTAAGAATTGCAAGTATAAAATATTTTACTTTATATAAATAATTAATCAGGTATAATTTATTTTGCATTAACTTTATAACTTTAGTTTATAATCCAATTTAAAAACTAATAAAATATAATCAATCAATCTAGAAAATAAGCAAAAAGATTAGATATTGCTTATCTTTTAATTATTCTTTTATAGATTTTTTCCAAATAATCTTACAAAAAATAGCAACAAAATAAAAAAAATAAGCATACTTAAGTTTAGTCACTAAATATTTTAAATGATATATTTTAATCTATAAATAAAATTAATTTATAATAAATAATATGCTAATTTTATGATTAGTAAAAATTAACTATTTAAAAATCTTAATTAATTATATCTTATTTTATATTATTTTATATTATTTCATATTTAAAATTAAGAAAATTTAAATAATTACTTTTTTATTTTTTTATTTATTTAAATTAAAATATTTAAAATCCATTATTTTATAATATTAGTTTATTTGATAAAATCATATTCATTCAAAGAAAATTTTAATTAAAATATTAGGTGATAGCTTTATTGCTTAAAAATAATTTTATATTTATATTTTTATAAAATTAAGTAAAAATTAAAATTTATTTAAAGAGAAAATTGATATTCTTAAGATTACACAGAAAAGATAGAATAGATAAATATTTATTTATAGTAATTTAGTTTTAGTTTTATTAATAAATCTATAAAATTTTCACATAAACAATGTTTTAATCCTAATATATATTAGCCTTAATAGGTCAATTTCTGACATAAAGTTATAAATAATATAATTTATTATTAATCATTAAATAATTATTCTCACTTCGGTTTAATTAAAGTTTTAAAAGTATGGAATTTCCTCTTCTGCATTTTCTATCTTTGCATTTCATTTTCTTTTACTTCCCTCCTTTTTTATATTCAGAGCTAAGAATCCGTTTTTTCTTTCAAATTTTCCCAATTTTCGAGTGCCAGAATTGAAGTCAATCTCAGTTGGAGGATTGCTCCTTCCTATTTAAAATAATTGATAATAAGAGACAAAACTACAATTTAAATGATAGTGTATATTTGGATAATATTTAAGATAGAAATGTCAAAATATTAATATTAAAATAGAAATTAAAATCATTATTTGATAAACTAAATTATAGCTGAGTAAAAAATTAGTTTCATCAATGGATAAAAGAAAAAATAAAAGTATGCAAGAAAAATAAATTTTATGTTTTAGCCACCGTTTGTTTAAAAGCCTTAGGAAATATAACTAGTTATATCTTAAATGAAATTTAAAGAATTGTGTAATAAGAAATAAAGTAAGGAAATCTTATAAACTTATATCTTTAAAATAGTGGATAGTACCTTTCCAATAATTATAACTAATTGTTTTATTAAATTATTTTGAATATCATAGTAACTAGATATTGAGTGAGGCATAACTCAGTTACTCTTTTATTTTTTCATAATTAAGAAATTAGAAAGTTATCTAGGCATATGATACACAAAATTAAAGTATTGAGTAGAAAAAGTAAACTCAAAAATTCGAACAAAAGACAATCACAAATTCGAAAATCACAAAAAAGAAATAACTTTGCCCATTTTGAGTATTTATGTCTAATTCCAATGAGAATTTAATATAAGTGTAATTAAGCTTTAATAATATGAATTTAATTATTATATAAAATTTCCCATACATGAAAAGTTTCTTCTGATATATAACAACAACAAAAATAATTGATATAGCTTTATCTCTTTCGAAAGTATAAAAATTCTTAAATTAGCTTAGTATTTAAAATAAATTTTCTTAACTAAAGATATATTAAAATGAAGGAATATCATTAAAAAAGTTTAAATCTTTATTTAAAACTTGAGTAATTTCCGCAGCTAAAGTAATTTATGCTGTCGAAAAAACTTGCTGTATTATTTTTTAAATTAAATAAGCAAAAATAATTATTAGTGCTTATACATCTATAACCCTGATTTATCTAACTAATAACACTTAAAAATAACATGAAATTATCATAATTTATGAATGATAACCTTATACATCTTTTTTATTACCTTTTAGATTATCTTTATTGTTATAAAATGATATCCATAAACTTTTGACTTAATAACACTCAAGCAAATAAAGATTTTAACCTTTAAAGAATCATTAAATAGATAAAAAAAGGAGGAATATCCACTTTCTTTCTTTTTAGTATATAAGAACTTAATTTTTCTTATTTTATAGATGAGATTTTATTTCTATGATCTATAACATGTTACATAAATTAGATGTATACTAAATAGAAAGCTAGACAAGTAGGAAGCTTATTAAATAAATTAATGGATACTCAGTTGATTAATATTTATCTCTACTAATACACTAGGCTAACTTGCTAATTTATTAACTAGAATTCAAATTTTTTATGCCAAAGCACTTAATCTTCCAAAGAAATGAGAATTAACCTTTTTTGAGTATGTGTAGTAAATTAAATCAAACAAAAATTACAAATCTAGATAAATTTTTCTTAAGCTTAACTATGAATTTGAAAGGCAAAAAAGAGATCCTATTTAATCACATGATTAGAAACTAGTTATTATAATCAGACTCTCTAGTTTATATATTAGTTCAAATGTAAAAAATTGTAATTATATTGTAAAAATAGATTTTGAATCTAAATATCAAGAAATAAGCTTGAACAAAAGTATCTTTACAGCATTAAATTAACTTCTAAGATTTTTAAAAACAAAAATAAAAAATTCTAGATAAATTATCTATCTTAGTAGCATAGTTTGAGCATGATAGAAATATGCTTTAGAATTTAGTAAATTAAGAAAATAGGGAAAATAATTAATTTTAAGGATATAATTTATTTAACAATATTTCTTTTCAAATTTTTAAATTATTAAATTTCTAATTATCAAGGAATTCTCAATTAATAAGTAATATAAAGCAAGATTTTCTAAAGATGAATTTGCTATATTTATTTAGTCACTAGTACAATAATATATGCAAAGGCTTGATAAAAGCAGTAGTTAAAATTTAATCTTTGTATGATTCGTATGGAGAAATAATTACATAAGGTATAAAGTTTATATTATTCAAATTTGCAAGAATTAAGCTTATTTGAAAGTGCCAATCTAATAATTTTTACCAACAAAAAATTAAATATTAGTTCACTTTTTTAAGATAAAAAGAGAAAATAATTTCTAATCACTTAGTTAAATCTAGATTTTCTTATCTTAATGAAAAGCTAAATGTAAAATACTAAAGACTTTTAAAACTAGGCAAATAAACAATTTTTAATAATATAAACAATTAATTTAATCTTTATCTCTTTCCGTTGATTTCTTTATAAGATTAAGAAAAATAAATAGCTTTTTTTATATATCTTCAAGTTTAAAGAATTAAGGCTATTTTTTAGAATTGGAGTTTTGTTTCAATTACGATTACTAGGGATTAAAAAATAAAGAGCTTGCATAATTTCTAAATTAAAGATTTATTTACTATTAAACTAATAATTTTTCCTTCTTACTACCAACTTAAAAAAAATGGTTGTAGCATAGATATTAAAATAATAATAAGTATACTCACTTTATACATTTATACCAACTCTATAATATACATAGGTTATTTATTTTAAAATATAATCCATATATCATAATAATTTGGAATAATCAGTCTAATAATGTTTAAGGTATCTTCTATTTATATTATTAGTTATTTGATATGGTTATGTGAAATAAAACTGATTAATAGCTTATTAATTAATTTAAAATAGAAAACAATTCTATTTTATACAACTTAAAATAGGTTTTTCTTAGCTTAATTATATAAAGATTTTGATAGAGTAAGTTTAAAAAATTAATAGCAATAATACCTAATAAATATAATTAATAGCTAAGCATAGAGGTAATCTACTATATATAATTAACTAAATTATTTAAATAATAAATTTATATTTCTTAATAAAGTTAGCATACTTATTTGTCTAATAGAAATAACTTAGTTTCTGGAATAATTAAAAGTTTCTATTAATCAATACTTACAGTAAAGTTGATTTCTTTTTTAGGTTTGCATAGCTTTTAACCTATATCATAGGTTTATTTTAATTAATTGTTGGTTGGTTTTATTTTAGAAATTGTAGATTTAATAAATCCTATACAGTTTTATAAAAATAGTTAATTGAGAATTAGCTTTATTTAATTTCACATATCTTAGACTTTCTTATAAATATGACATAAAATTATTTAGTTAAGTCTATTTTAACTTAATAGATAAATAATTAATTTATACTATCTTTATTTCTAAAATCACAGCTTTATTATTAAATTTTATTATATTACACTCCCCATTTATATCTATTTTATTATTTAACTCCCTAATCTCATTACTATAAATGTAATACCATTTCTTAGATTTTAACCACCTTTTATAAAGCATATATTATAACAAATAGACAAATAGAAATAAGTTAAAATAAATAAAAAGCTTATCGTTATAATTAAAGATTTACTGTCTAAAACATAATAATTAATTATTAATAGCCAAAGAAATCTTCATTTAAGAATCCTAAAGTTTAATTATTTCCTTTCTTAAGAGAATCATACAGTATTACTAAATTATGGTTTAAATGTAGATAAAGCTATTCTTAAACTATTAAAGGGATATTAGGTTAATAGGTTAGTTTTAATAATAATATTTCTTCTAGATATATGATAAATAAATTGTATACATTTACTATTAATTATAGATTTCCTTACTAAATTATTTTAATTACAAGTTATTTTTATTTAATATAATGCTTTTAGCTAAATATTTCAAACACTAGCACTTTCTCCCTAATTTAATTCAAATTTTTATTTTCCTACATAATTAGACTTAAAATAAAATTTCTTAGATTTATATAGATTATATGCTATACTTTATTTCAGGTAAGCATATAAATATTTTCATATAATATAATCTCCTAATTAAAGAGTATCTAAGAATAATCTGAAAATACTTAATTAGTAAGCTAATATGATCCTAAGGATTTATAATTTGTTCATTTGAAGTTCATATAAGAAATGTGTAAAAATATTTACCTAAATAAATGATTTTAAAGTTTTATCATATTTCATAGTTAAAAATTTCTTTAAAATAGCTAGATAAATTTAACAATAAGCTAGAATATTTAATATTAGCTTCCAGCAAATTAAAAATACCTATATTTATTTAGATATATATCCTAAGTATTTTCTTTTATATTAGTTACTTTGCTAGCAATTAAAATAGCTTATAAAAACATTTGGTTTATTCTTATAATTAGCATCTTACATTAAAATCTAGCTTTTCATTGCTTATTATTTACTTTAGTTTAAGATGAATCCAGAATCTTTAATGGTTTAAGTTTATTAAGTGGTTGTTTATAATAAAGACTTAATCTTATAATTTAGTAATTAAATTTTACTTATATAGTTATGTTTTATAGTAAAACTTAAATGTTTGAAAAGTATATTAAATGATTATAAGCTTTTTATATATTATTCCTTTATTATTTTTATAAAGTTAAGCATTTCCTTATTTTCAATTTATCTTCCCTTTATTTATTAAACTTTTATTTCATTTTATACATTGCATAAGAATAATCTTATTTATATGCCAATATTATTAAAGATATAATACCAAGAGACAATTATCAGATAGATGCTATTAAGGTTAAGAACCTTAGTTACAGAGATAATTGTTTTATATATCTTATAAAAATGCAACTTAATTTAAGTTATTAAACAATTATTAAGTTAATATCAAAGCTTATTCTTACTCCAGTGCTTTATCTGTCTATTCGTCTTCGCTCTCGCTTAAGTTTTTTTATTTATTTTTCATTTTATACATTTAAAAGTTAAAACCTTTTAATTGAGCTACTATGCTCAATATTAACTTTTAATTATTCGCTTTTTATTGAAGATGCAGCAGGAGGATATGCTTTAGAATCCCACTTTTTTTTTTAATTGTTCTTCTGTTTCTTCCAGATTTATATTTTGGTTTCCTTTAATATTTTTCAAATTGCTAGTTAGCTCTGAAAGATTAATGGTTTATTATTCTTAAAATAAGAACTAGTTCTATTCATTATTTATAACGTTGTGATATAAATAAAGCTTAAGAGAAAAATTTTCTTACTCAAACAAAAAATTTTCATCATTTAGTATCTTAAAAGCTAAGAATTATCTGAAATTAAGGAAAATAGACTGATTCATAATGTATTTAGGTAACAAATTTTAATCTCTCTTGCATTAAAAGGTTCATCTGAATAAATAAGTTTCGTCTAACTCAAAGATAGTAATTAAGGTTTTTTATTTCAATTATAATCTAAACCCTATTAAAATTATTAAGATACATCCTATCCCATTTATACTAAAATATAGATATTTTTAAGAACGTTATTGGAAGAAAGTTCCATTCTAATTATTTATACTATTGAAAGTCAAAAATTGCAACCAAGAAAAATTAGCATTCAGGAATTTAGTTTAGGGTAGCAGCAAGGCTATGTCTTGTAAATATAGAGGAAAAGAAAAGCTAATATAACTAAATAAAGCACAGCATGGACTATTTTGTTCTACCTTTCTGCTAGTAAATTCAAAGTAACTAAATAAACTAGAACACTCTAAAGTTTATTAGTCATTGTTTTTTGTACTTTATCTTGTTTAAGTATCAATATAGTTCTTACCACATTAGAAGGGTTTTAGTTCCTAAGATTGTATAGATAATGAAGGAAATAGAGCATACTATTACGAAAAAGAGGTGACTACCTTATCAACATTTTCAGTTACAATCTTTATAGTGAAATGACTCGGAAAATTCGAGAGATCCATTATGATTTTAGTCAAAGCCTTCAATGCAGATAAATAAATCCATAAAGTTTCAGTTCAGAGGTAGGAAAAAGCTGTAAGTTAGGAACGGGCCTAAATAATACGAAATACTTCCAATTAAATAAAGAAATAATTTATTGGAAAACTCTAACTTTCGCATAATACTCAAAAGGCTAATTAATCACAAAGAAGCTATGACACATGCAACTAATTGATTGGAGTATTGCTTGTTATGAGACTCTCTAAAAATATTTACGAAATCAAGTTTTGCACAGCTTACAATAAATTCTGCTAAATAACTATAATCAGAGAAGTCTGGACCAACTGAAGCGATTTGCAAAGTATATAAAAGAATATGAAAAATGTAAATAAAATCCCAAATGGACATTACAAATACTCTCTTCAGTTTAACAAATTAATAGTCACTTCTTTTTCTTATCTCTCAAAAAGAAATTGAAATAACTAATATTAGCATGCTAAGTAAAATTACGTATTACACTATTTCGCCTTACGTAAATGTTTATCTTTCTCTTTCTTTAAAGGGACATTCTAAATTTCAACTATCTTCAAAACTTCCTGTACTTCCATCTCCCTCACATAAAAGGCTTTTCGAAATTAAAAATGACATCACAATGTTAAAACAATAAACTCCAATATTTTAAATGCTTCAAATCCCTTTTTCATTTTTCCGATAGTTTTCTATGCTTCATGGCAGTGCAGATCTATCATTTCGAAGTTGATTCGATACTTACTTTTCCTGTTGCTCCTATGAATTTAGTATTTCTAACTGCTTCTATGATATTTTTCTATTTCTTGTAATTTTATTCCTTTATTTATCAAACTTTGCAAAGCATGAACTCCCAAAAGAAGAGCATCGAATTCTGTGAAGGCATAATTAGTTAACTGCTCGGTGTTAAAATATTCCTAAATTTACTTTTTTATACTTTACCCAAAATCTCCCTATAAGTAAGCAGGAGTAAATTATATTGCTCCTTTTACTACTGCTTGAATCTTGATTATTTCCTTATCTTGAGAAACAAAATTTTCGGTTAGTCAAGAAAAAAGAAATGAATAAGAAATCTCCTTCTCCTCGCCCCCTATTCATAAAACTGCTTTATTATGATTTTGGCATCATCTTCATAAACAATAATCAAAACAACTCTAGTCTTCTAGTATATTTCCTTTTACTATATCTTTTCATGATTCATTGCTAGTCTAGGACTTAATGTCGCCTACTACTCTATTTTAATTAGCTATGCTTATACTGAAGTGACTTGATTCTTTAACAAAGTAATCATATATTCCCTTTTATCATGCTGTATTCCCTAATAAACTACTCTTACTTTTGTTCATCCTTACATATAACATGTTCTTGCAACTAAAACTGCTGAATATGCATCTGAAGGAATTGATCGTACAAAATATGGATATTTTTATTTATTTGATAAATCAGGAGCTGCATTATCACCAGAGATACATGTTATAGTAAAGTTTTACTATTCGAAAAAGTGATAAAGATCTATAGAATTAGAACTTTGTTTCTGGCATGTAATGAAGCAGGCCATATTCTTACTTTTTTTACCTTCATTCTTTGGAGACATAATCATAATCAAAATTATTCAGCTCCTGTAAAAATATCGGTTGATTTTAAGTGATAATAGGGCATTATGTTATTTACATTATTAACATAATAAATACCATACTCTCTACCTCAATAGTAATAAGTTACTCATGACACGTCAACTCCATCAGGATTTTTTTTGTCCGCTACCATGCTAATTGGAATTTCAATTAAACTATTGTCTGGTATGTTAGTAGTTCCATCAGGCCAAATTATTTATTCCTAATACACTATGGAAGTTAAATTAACGATTCCCACTACTTTAACTTTATTAAGTTGTACATTCAAAATTTAAAGCTAAATACTTTGACTAGAAAATAGCTTCTATATCAAAATCTTTCACTAATTCATTGTTGATATATTTCTACTCTTTTAATGCCTTTGCCATCTACTCTAAAAATAGGTCTATACAATTGAAGTTAGTATTCTATCTCATTCCTAGTAATTTCCGTTCCAAAGCTAAAACCTACGAATCCGTTTATATTCTAGATATCATGTAAATTCCAGATTTACCAGGAGTTTTAAACATTCATTATAAAAGCTTTTATTTCATAGTTTTTATTGCAAAATCAAATTTAAAAAGGATTCAAAGTTATAGCTGATAGTACTATAAAAATTTCCTTATTCCTTTTAATTAAATATCTTAAGAAATAATTCCAATATTTATCTTTTCAATACCAAAAGCAGGAATTATTCATTAATATTCTAAATTTCTTAGAGCTGATTAAATTATTGAAGGTTCACTACCTGTAAATTAATCTGTAAAGTATCCCAAAAGAATTTTCATTTAAACTATTCTAAGAACTTTATTATTACTTTCAGTAAGTAGATTCAGTTGAAGGAAAGATAAAATGACTGAACTTACTATTTAAAATAATTTTGTTATTTTACTCCTTTGAAACTATGTGAATTATCTTGTTTTAATGAGCTCAAATAGAAATTAAATAGGTAAGCTAGTAGCTTTTTGACATATCAATGATCATGTCAAATTATAATTTCTCTCACTTTAATGTAAAATAGTTAAAGTTTTTAGTTATATTTCTATTTATCTTTATTTACTCAAATTCTAGTTATATATCTTAATTTCTAAACCTTTGCATATTTTAAAAGTGGTTCCTTAAAGTTTCTTCCTTTTCTTCTTTAGAAGCGTTGGCATCCTAAGATTGTTCGTAAATAAAAACTATTTTTAAAGCTTTTACCTTGACTATAACTAAAATAATTAGCAATATAGATAATTTAGCTTTCATTTATTAAAGGAAGCTTAAATTAGTAAATATTTCTAATAAATTATTAGTGTAATTAAAATAAATAACTAATACCTTTAATTTAATATTTAATCTATCAACTATTATAGTTGTTTTATATGTCTATTAGCTATTTTCAAAGTTACTGTTTACTTTTTAATTAAATAGCTTCTAATTATTTTAGTTAATCTAAGCATCTATTTTAGCTTCCTTTAATTACCATTATATACTTAGTAAACTTTAATAAAGCATAAGCTTTTATTTTATTTAGATGCTCTTATATATCACCTATTTATTTTAAAGGTGAAATAATCACTTTTCATTCTTTCTAAGGATTCTTACTCAGAAACCTTATATAATAAAGTGAGTAAACTAGATAGCTGAAAAATATAAGAAGTATAGTTAGCCTAATAAGTATTTTAAGTTATACATACCAAATAAACATTTTCGCTAAGAAGAGTATTTATAGTTGTTATGATACATTCAATCTCATTTAAGCAACCCTAAGGAAATTTAATAAACTAATATAAGCTATTATTTAATTAATATATACATACAGGGATAAATTAAGAAACATAAAATAATTCAAATAATAAATTTTACTAGCGTGCAGCTAACAATCAGACATCACTTAATTAGTTAAAATAAGGAGGAAACTAAAAATTATAATAGACTATTTTATATCAATAACTAAATATAAGCAATCAAACTTTATTATTTAAAAAATTAAATTCAGAATATCAAGCCAAGAAAGTGGTGATAAATTAAGCAAACCAATAAGTAAAAATTATAAAAATAAACTAATTGGAGTATTAGCTATTTAGACTCTATAGAACAAATTTATATTCATTCGATCTTTCTATAATTTTTATATTATTCCCCTTAGGCAAAATTCCTTTAACAATACTAAAGTTTGTTTTTCCTTAAAAGTATATTTAATCAAGTATCTTCTAAATTATAAAAAGGAAGCTTAACTTTCTTTCTGCTAAGTAAATAAAGTATGAAAGGAAAGTGAAGGAAAAAATAATTAAAAAGAATATTTTTGAATAAAGAGATTTGGGATTATTATTAAAATCTAGATAATTTGCTAACATTTAATGTTTTCAATCTTTCATAACCAATTATAAAAATTATACTCAAATAGCATGAATATTTAGATTATCTGATAAATTGAATATTATTAGATATTCATTTTAGTTATTTATAAAATATAAAGACAAGTTCATATAAACTAAAGGAAATGGATCAGATTTTGATGTTACTTTTGCTTTTCTTATTTATACTAGAATGATATGATGACTTCGTAGTAAACTAAATCAAATTATCAAAAGCTTATAGATAAATGTATAAATTTAATTTATAGGTTTCCAGATTCTTAAAAGATTAAAGATTTCTTCATATTTTTCCT
>CAMPDV010004627.1:0-49060 GCA_946699065.1 Loxodes magnus
TAATCTTAACTTCCCGATACGATGAACTCTGAATCACTGGATATAGCCACAGATGATACACAACTAGTGTGACCACATCATGGTCTTACAGGTACCTGTCTTGACGTCCCATAGTCTCACCGTCTAATCTAACTTCCCGATACGATGAACTCTGAATCACTGGATATAGCCACAGATCATACATAACTAGTGTGACCACTCATGGTCCATACAGGTACCTGTCTTGACGTCCCATAGTCTCACCGTCTAATCTTAACTCCCGATACGATGAACTCTGAATCACTGGATATAGCCACAGATCATACATAACTAGTGTGACCACTCATGGTCTTACAGGTACCTGTCTTGACGTCCCATAGTCTCACCGTCTAATCTACACTTCCCGATACGATGAACTCTGAATCACTGGATAAAGCCACAGCATATACATAACTAGTCTGACCACTCATGGTCTTACAGGTACCTGTCTTGACGTCCCATAGTCTCACCGTCTAATCTGCACTTCCCGATACGATGAACTCTGAATCACTGGATATAGACACAGCATATACAGAACTAGTGAGACCACTCATGGTCTTACAGGTACCTGTCTTGACGTCCCATAGTCTCACCGTATTATCTTAACTTCCCGATACGATGAACTCTGAATCACTGATATAGCCACAGATCATACATAACTAGTCTGACCACTCATGTCTTACAGGTACCTGTCTTGACGTCCCATAGTCTCACCCGTCTAATCATGACTTCCCGATACGATGAACTCTGAATCACTGGATATAGCCACAGCATATACAGAACTAGTCTGACCCACTCATGGTCTTACAGGTACCTGTCTTGACGTCCCATAGTCCTCACCGTCTAATCTCAACTTCCCGATACGATGAACTCTGAATCAATGGATATAGCCACAGCATATACATAACTAGTCTGACCACTCATGGTCTTACAGGTACCTGTCCTTGACGTCCCATAGTCTCACCGTTTAATCTTAACTTCCCGATACGATGAACTCTGAATCACTGGATATAGCCACAGATGATACACAACTAGTGTGACCACTCATGGTCTTACAGGTACCTGTCTTGACGTCCCATAGTCTCACCGTCTAATCTTAACTTCCCGATACGATGAACTCTGAATCACTGGATATAGCCACAGCATATACATAACTAGTCTGACCACTATGGTCTTACAGGTACCTGTCTTGACGTCCCATAGTCTCACCGTATTATCATGACTTCCCGATACGATGAACTCTGAATCACTGGATATAGCCACAGCATATACATAACTAGTGTGACCACTCATGGTCTTACAGGTACCTGTCTTGACGTCCCATAGTCTCACCGTCTAATCATGACTTCCCGATACGATGAACTCTGATCAACTGGATATAGCCACAGCATATACATAACTAGTGTGACCACTCATGGTCTTACAGGTACCTGTCTTGACGTCCAATAGTCTCACCGTCTAATCTTAACTTCCCGATACGATGAACTCTGAATCACTGGATATAGCCACAGATCATACATAACTAGTGTGACCACTCATGGTCTTACAGGTACCTGTCTTGACGTCCCATAGTCTCACCGTCTAATCATAACTTCCCGATTACGATGAACTCTGAATCACTGGATATAGCCCACAGCATATACATAACTAGTCTGACCACTCATGGTCTACAGGTACCTGTCTTGACGTCCCCATAGTCTCACCGTCTAATCATAACTTCCCGATACGATGAACTCTGATCACTGGATATAGACACAGCAATACAGAACTAGTCTGACCACTCATGGTCTTACAGGTACCTGTCTTGACGTCCCATAGTCTCACCGTATTATCATAACTTCCCGATACGATGAACTCTGAATCACTGGATATAGCCACAGCATATACAGAACTAGTGTGACCACTCATGGGCTTACAGGTACCTGTCTTGACGTCCCATAGTCTCACCGTCTAATCATAACTTCCCGATACGATGAACTCTGAATCACTGGATATAGCCACAGATGATACATAACTAGTGTGACCACTCATGGCTTACAGGTACCTGTCTTGACGTCCCATAGTCTCACCGTATTATCATAACTTCCCGATACGATGAACTCTGAATCACTGGATATAGCCACAGCATATACATAACTAGTCTGACCACTCATGGTCTTACAGGTACCTGTCTTGACGTCCCCATAGTCTCCACCGGTCTAATCTCAACTTCCCGATACGATGAACTCTGAATCACTGGATATAGACACAGCATATACAGAACTAGTGTGACCACTCATGGTCTTACAGGTACCTGTCTTGACGTCCCATAGTCTCACCGTATTATCATAACTTCCCGATACGATGAACTCTGAATCACTGGATATAGACACAGCATATACAGAACTAGTCTGACCACTCATGGTCTTACAGGTACCTGTCTTGACGTCCCATAGTCCTCACCGTCTAATCATGACTTCCCGATACGATGAACTCTGAATCACTGGATATAGCCACAGCATATACATAACTAGTGTGACCACTCATGGTCTTACAGGTACCTGTCTTGACGTCTCATAGTCTCACCGTCTAATCTCACTTCCCGATACGATGAACTCTGAATCACTGGATATAGCCACAGCATATACAGAACTAGTCTGACCACTCATGGTCTTACAGGTACCTGTCTTGACGTCCCATAGTCTCACCGTCTAATCTGCACTTCCCGATACGATGAACTCTGAATCACTGGATATAGACACAGCATATACATAACTAGTGTGACCACTCATGGTCTTACAGGTACCTGTCTTGACGTCTCATAGTCTCACCGTCTAATCATGACTTCCCGATACGATGAACTCTGAATCACTGGATATAGCCACAGCATATACATAACTAGTCTGACCACTCATGGTCTTACAGGTACCTGTCTTGACGTCTCATAGTCTCACCGTCTAATCATGACTTCCCGATACGATGAACTCTGAATCACTGGATATAGCACAGCATATACATAACTAGTGTGACCACTCATGGTCTTACAGGTACCTGTCTTGACGTCCCATAGTCTCACCGTCTAATCTTAACTTCCGATACGATGAACTCTGAATCACGGATATAGCCACAGCATATACAGAACTAGTGGACCACTCATGGTCTTACAGGTACCTGTCTTGACGTCCCATAGTCTCACCGTATTATCATAACTTCCCGATACGATGAACTCTGAATCACTGGATATAGCCACAGCATATACATAAACTAGTCTGACCATCATGGTCTTACAGGTACCTGTCTTGACGTCTCATAGTCTCACCGTCTAATCTCAACTTCCCGATACGATGAACTCTGAATCACTGGATATAGCCACAGCATATACAGAACTAGTGTGACCACTCATGGTCTTACCAGGTACCTGTCTTGACGTCCCATAGTCTCACCGTCTAATCTACACTTCCCGATACGATGAACTCTGAATCACTGGATATAGCCACAGCATATACATAACTAGTGTGACCACTCATGGTCATACAGGTACCTGTCTTGACATCCCATAGTCTCACCGTATTATCATAACTTCCCGATACGATGAACTCTGAATCACTGGATATAGCCACAGCATATACAGAACTAGTGTGACCACTCATGGTCTTACAGGTACCTGTCTTGACGTCCCCATAGTCTCACCGTCTAATCATGACTTCCCGATACGATGAACCTCTGAATCACTGGATATAGCCACAGCATATACATAACTAGTCTGACCACTCATGGTCTTACAGGTACCTGTCTTGACGTCCCATAGTCTCACCGTCTAATCATAACTTCCCGATCGATGAACTCTGAATCACTGGATATAGCCACAGATCATACATAACTAGTGTGACCACTCATGGTCTTACAGGTACCTGTCTTGACGTCCCATAGTCTCACCGTCTAATCATGACTTCCCGATACGATGAACTCTGAATCACTGGATATAGCCACAGCATATACAGAACTAGTCTGACCACTCATGGTCTTACAGTACCTGTCTTGACGTCCCATAGTCTCACCGTCTAATCATAACTTCCCGATACGATGAACTCTGAATCACTGGATATAGCCACAGCATATACATAACTAGTGTGACCACTCATGGTCTTACAGGTACCTGTCTTGACGTCCCATAGTCTCACCGTATTATCATAACTTCCCGATACGATGAACTCTGAATCACTGGATATAGCCACAGCATATACATAACTAGTCTGACCACTCATGGTCTTACAGGTCCTGTCTTGACGTCCCATAGTCTCACCGTCTAATCTCAACTTCCCGATACGATGAACTCTGAATCACTGGATATAGACACAGCTATACAGAACTAGTGTGACCACTCATGGTCTTACAGGTTACCTGTCTTGACGTCCCATAGTCTCACCGTATTATCATAACTTCCCGATACGATGAACTCTGAATCACTGGATATAGACACAGCATATACAGAACTAGTCTGACCACTCATGGTCTTACAGGTACCTGTCTTGACGTCCCATAGTCTCACCGTCTAATCATGACTTCCCGATACGATGAACTCTGAATCACTGGATATAGCCACAGCATATACATAACTAGTGTGACCACTCATGGTCTTACAGGTACCTGTCTTGACGTCTCATAGTCTCACCTGTCTAATCTCCACTTCCCGATACGATGAACTCTGAATCACTGGATATAGCCACAGCATATACAGAACTAGTGTGACCACTCATGGTCTTACAGGTACCTGTCTTGACGTCCCCATAGTCTCACCGTCTAATCTGCACTTCCCGATACGATGAACTCTGAATCACTGGATATAGCCACAGCATATACATAACTAGTCTGACCACTCATGGTCTTACAGGTACCTGTCCTTGACGTCTCATAGTCTCACCGTCTAATCTGACTTCCCGATACGATGAACTCTGAAATCACTGGATATAGCCACAGCATATACATAACTAGTGTGACCACTCATGGTCTTACAGGTACCTGTCTTGACGTCCCATAGTCTCACCGTCTAATCTTAACTTCCCGATACGATGAACTCTGAATCACTGATATAGCCACAGCATATACATAACTAGTGTGACCACTCATGGTCTTACAGGTACCTGTCTTGACGTCCCATAGTCTCACCGTCTAATCTTAACTTCCCGATACGATGAACTCTGAATCACTGGATATAGCCACAGATCATACATAACTAGTGTGACCACTCATGGTCTTACAGGTACCTGTCTTGACGTCCCATAGTCTCACCGTCTAATCATAACTTCCCGATACGATGAACTCTGAATCACTGGATATAGCCACAGCATATACAGAACTAGTCTGACCACTCATGGTCTTACAGGTACCTGTCTTGACGTCCCATAGTCTCACCGTATTATCATAACTTCCCGATACGATGAACTCTGAATCACTGGATATAGACACAGCATATACAGAACTAGTCTGACCACTCATGGTCTTACAGGTACCTGTCTTGACGTCCCATAGTCTCACCGTATTATCATAACTTCCCGATACGATGAACTCTGAATCACTGGATATAGCCACAGCATATACAGAACTAGTGTGACCACTCATGGTCTTACAGGTACCTGTCTTGACGTCCCATAGTCTCACCGTCTAATCATAACTTCCGATACGATGAACTCTGAATCACTGGATATAGCCACAGATCATACATAACTAGTGTGACCACTCATGGTCTTACAGGTACCTGTCTTGACGTCCCATAGTCTCACCGTATTATCATAACTTCCGATACGATGAACTCTGAATCTCTGGATATAGCCACAGCATATACATAACTAGTCTGACCACTCATGGTCTTACAGGTACCTGTCTTGACGTCCCATAGTCTCACCGTCTAATCTCAACTTCCCGATACGATGAACTCTGAATCACTGGATATAGACACAGCATATACAGAACTAGTGTGACCACCTCATGGTCTTACAGGTACCTGTCCTTGACGCTCCCATAGTCTCACCGTCTAATCATAACTTCCCGATACGATGAACTCTGAATCCACTGGATATAGCCACAGCATATACAGAACTAGTGTGACCACTCATGGTCTTACAGGTACCTGTCTTGACGTCCCATAGTCTCACGTCTAATCTACACTTCCCGATACGATGAACTCTGAATCACTGGATATAGACACAGCATATACAGGAACTAGTGTGACCACTCATGGTCTTACAGGTACCTGTCTTGAGTCCCATAGTCTCACCGTATTATCAAACTTCCCGATACGATGAACTCTGAATCACTGGATATAGACACAGCATATACAGAACTAGTCTGACCACTCATGGTCTTACAGGTACCTGTCTTGACGTCCCATAGTCTCACCGTCTAATCATGACTTCCCGATACGATTGAACTCTGAATCCACTGGATATAGCCACAGCATATACATAAACTAGTGTGACCACTCATGGTCTTACAGGTACCTGTCTTGACGTCTCATAGTCTCACCGTCTAATCTCCACTTCCCGATACGATGAACTCTGAATCACTGGATTAGCCACAGCATATACAGAACTAGTCTGACCACTCATGGTCTTACAGGTACCTGTCTTGACGTCCCATAGTCTCACCGTCTAATCTGCACTTCCCGATACGATGAACTCTGAATCACTGGATATAGCCACAGCATATACATACCTAGTGTGACCACTCATGGTCTTACAGGTACCTGTCTTGACGTCTCATAGTCTCACCGTCTAATCTTAACTTCCCCGATACGATGAACTCTGAATCACTGGATATAGCCACAGCATATACAGAACTAGTGTGACCACTCATGGTCTTACAGGTACCTGTCTTGACGTCCCATAGTCTCACCGTATTATCATAACTTCCCGATACGATGAACTCTGAATCACTGGATATAGACACAGCATATACAGACATTGTGTGACCACTCATGGTCTTACAGGTACCTGTCTTGACGTCCCATAGTCCTCACCGTCTAATCTTAACTTCCGATACGATGAACTCTGAATCACTGGCTATAGCCACAGCATATACAGAACTAGTGTGACCACTCATGGTCTTACAGGTACCTGTCTTGACGTCCCATAGTCTCACCGTATTATCATACTTCCCGATACGATGAACTCTGAATCACTGGATATAGCCACAGATCATACATAACTAGTGTGACCACTCATGGTCTTACAGGTACCTGTCTTGACGTCCCATAGTCTCACCGTCTAGTCATAACTTCCCGATACGATGAACTCTGAATCACTGGATATAGCCACAGATCATACATAACTAGTCTGACCACTCATGGTCCTTACAGGTACCTGTCTTGACGTCCCATAGTCTCACCGTCTAATCATGACTTCCCGATACGATGAACTCTGAATCACTGGATATAGCCACAGCATATACATAACTAGTGTGACCACTCATGGTCATACAGGTACCTGTCTTGACATCCCTTAGTCTCACCGTATTTCATAACTTTCCCGATACGATGAACTCTGAATCACTGGATATAGCCACAGCATATACAGAACTAGTGTGACCACTCATGGTCTTACAGGTACCTGTCTTGACGTCCCATAGTCCTCACCGTCTAATCATGACCTTCCCGATACGATGAACTCTGAATCACTGGAATAGCCACAGCATATACATAAACCTAGTCTGACCACTCATGGTCTTACAGGTACCTGTCTTGACGTCCCATAGTCTCACCGTCTAATCATAACTTCCCGATACGATGAACTCTGAATCACTGGATATAGCCACAGATCATACATAACTAGTGTGACCACTCATGGTCTTACAGGTACCTGTCTTGACGTCCCATAGTCCTCACGTCTAATCATAACTTCCCGATACGATGAACTCTGAATCACTGGATATAGCCACAGCATATACAGAACTAGTGTGACCACTCATGGTCTTACAGGTACCTGTCTTGACGTCCCATAGTCTCACCGTCTAATCATGACTTCCGATACGATGAACTCTGAATCACTGGATATAGCCACAGATCATACATAACTAGTGTGACCACTCATGGTCTTACAGGTACCTGTCTTGACGTCCCATAGTCTCACCGTATTATCATAACTTCCCGATACGATGAACTCTGAATCACTGGATATAGCCACAGGCAGATTACATAAACTAGTCTGACCACTCATGGTCTTACAGGTACCTGTCTTGACGTCCCATAGTCTCACCGTCTAATCTCAACTTCCCGATACGATGAACTCTGAATCACTGGATATAGACACAGCATATACAGAACTAGTGTGACCACCTCATGGTCTTACAGGTACCTGTCTTGACGTCTCATAGTCTCACCGTCTAATCTCCACTTCCCGATACGATGAACTCTGAATCACTGGATATAGCCACAGCATATACAGAACTAGTCTGACCACTCATGGTCTTACAGGTACCTGTCTTGACGTCCCATAGTCTCACCGTCTAATCTGCACTTCCCGATACGATGAACTCTGATCACTGGATATAGACACAGCATATACATAACTAGTGTGACCACTCATTGTCTTACAGGTACCTGTCTTGACGTCTCATAGTCCTCACCGTCTAATCATGACTTCCCGATACGATGAACTCTGAATCACTGGATATAGCCACAGCATATACATAACTAGTCTGACCACTCATGGTCTTACAGGTACCTGTCTTGACGTCTCATAGTCTCACCGTCTAATCATGACTTCCCGATACGATGAACTCTGAATCACTGGATATTGCCACAGCATATACATAACTAGTGTGACCACTCATGGTCTTACAGGTACCTGTCTTGACGTCCCATAGTCTCACCGTCTAATCTTAACTTCCCGATACGATGAACTCTGAATCACTGGATATAGCCACAGCATATACATAACTAGTGTGACCACTCATGGTCTTACAGGTACCTGTCTTGACGTCCCATAGTCTCACCGTCTAATCTTAACTTCCCGATACGATGAACTCTGAATCACTGGATAAGCCACAGATCATACATAACTAGTGTGACCACTCATGGTCTTACAGGTACCTGTCTTGACGTCCCATAGTCTCACCGTCTAATCATAACTTCCCGATACGATGAACTCTGAATCACTGGATATAGCCACAGCATATACAGAACTAGTCTGACCACTCATGGTCTTACAGGGTACCTGTCTTGACGTCCCATAGTCTCACCGTATTATCATAACTTCCCCGATACGATGAACTCTGAATCACTGGATATAGACACAGCATATACAGAACTAGTCTGACCACTCATGGTCTTACAGGTACCTGTCTTGACGTCCCATAGTCTCACCGTATATCATAACTTCCCGATACGATGAACTCTGAATCACTGGATATAGCCACAGCATATACATAACTAGTCTGACCACTCATGGTCTTACAGGTACCTGTCTTGACGTCCCATAGTCTCACCGTCTAATCTCAACTTCCCGATACGATGAACTCTGAATCACTGGATATAGACACAGCATATACAGAACTAGTGTGACCACCTCATGGTCTTACAGGTACCTGTCTTGACGTCCCATAGTCTCACCGAATTATCATAACTTCCCGATACGATGAACTCTGAATCACTGGATATAGACACAGCATATACAGAACTAGTCTGGACCAACTCATGGTCTTACAGGTACCTGTCTTGACGTCCCATAGTCTCCCGTCTAATCTACACTTCCCGATACGATGAACTCTGAATCACTGGATATAGCCACAGATGATACATAACTAGTGTGACCACTCATGGTCATACAGGTACCTGTCTTGACTCGTCCCATAGTCTCACCGTCTAATCATAACTTCCCGATACGATGAACCTCTGAATCACTGGATATAGACACAGCATATACATAACTAGTGTGACCACTCATGGTCTTACAGGTACCTGTCTTGACGTCTCATAGTCTCACCGTCTAATCTCCACTTCCCGATACGATGAACTCTGAATCACTGGATATAGCCACAGATCATACATAACTAGTGTGACCACTCATGGTCTTACAGGTACCTGTCTTGACGTCCCATAGTCTCACCGTATTATCATAACTTCCCGATACGATGAACTCTGAATCACTGGATATAGCCACAGCATATACATAAACTAGTCTGACCACTCATGGTCTTACAGGTACCTGTCTTGACGTCCCATAGTCTCACCGTCTAATCATAACTTCCCGATACGATGAACTTTGAATCACTGGATATAGCCACAGATCATACATAACTAGTCTGACCACTCATGGTCTTACAGGTACCTGTCTTGACGTCCCATAGTCTCACCGTCTAATCATAACTTCCCGATACGATGAACTCTGAATCACTGGATATAGCCACAGATCATACATAACTAGTGTGACCACTCATGGTCTTACAGGTACCTGTCTTGACGTCCCATAGTCTCACCGTCTAATCATAACTTCCCGATACGATGAACTCTGAATCACTGCGATATAGCCACAGCATATACATAACTAGTGTGACCACTCATGGTCTTACAGGTACCTGTCTTGACGTCCCATAGTCTCACCGTCTAATCATGACTTCCCGATACGATGAACTCTGAATCACTGGATATAGCCACAGATCATACATAACTAGTGTGACCACTCATGGTCTTACAGGTACCTGTCTTGACGTCCCATAGGTCTCACCGTCCTAATCATAACTTCCCGATACGATGAACTCTGAATCACTGGATATAGCCACAGATCATAACATAACTAGTGTGACCACTCATGGTCTTACAGGTACCTGTCTTGACGTCCCATAGTCTCACCGTCTAATCATGACTTCCGATACGATGAACTCTGAATCACTGGATATAGACACAGCATATACAGAACTAGTGTGACCACTCATGGTCTTACAGGACCTGTCTTGACGTCCCATAGTCTCACCGTATTATCATAACTTCCCGATACGATGAACTCTGAATCACTGGATATAGACACAGCATATACAGAACTAGTCTGACCACTCATGGTCTTACAGGTACCTGTCTTGACGTCCCATAGTCTCACCGTCTAATCTACACTTCCCGATACGATGAACTCTGAATCACTGGATATAGCCCACAGATGATACATAACTAGTGTGACCACTCATGGTCATACAGGTACCTGTCTTGACGTCCCATAGTCTCACCGTCTAATCATAACTTCCCGATACGATGAACTCTGAATCACTGGATATAGACACAGCAATATACATAACTAGTGTGACCACTCATGGTCTTACAGGTACCTGTCTTGACGTCTCATAGTCTCACCGTCTAATCATGACTTCCCGATACGATGAACTCTGAATCACTGGATATAGCCACAGATCATACATAACTAGTGTGACCACTCATGGTCTTACAGGTACCTGTCTTGACGTCCCCATAGTCTCACCGTATTATCATAACTTCCCGATACGATGAACTCTGAATCACTGGATATAGCCACAGCATATACATAACTAGTCTGACCACTCATGGTCTTACAGGTACCTGTCTTGACGTCCCATAGTCTCACCGTATTATCATAACTTCCCGATACGATGAACTTTGATCACTGGATATAGCCACAGATCATACATAACTAGTCTGACCACTCATGGTCTTACAGGTACCTGTCTTGACGTCCCATAGTCTCACCGTCTAATCATGACTTCCCGATACGATGAACTCTGAATCACTGGATATAGCCACAGATCATACATAACTAGTGTGACCACTCATGGTCTTACAGGTACCTGTCTTGACGTCCCATAGTCTCACCGTATTATCATAACTTCCCGATACGATGAACTCTGAATCACTGGATATAGCCACAGCATATACAGAACTAGTGTGACCACTCATGGTCTTACAGGTACCTGTCTTGACGTCCCATAGTCTCACCGTCTAATCATGACTTCCCGATACGATGAACTCTGAATCACATGATATAGCCACAGATCATACATAACTAGTGTGACCACTCATGGTCTTACAGGTACCTGTCTTGACGTCCCATAGTCTCACCGTCTAATCTCCACTTCCCGATACGATGAACTCTGAATCACTGGATATAGCCACAGATCATACATAACTAGTGTGACCACTCATGGTCTTAACAGGTACCTGTCTTGACGTCCCATAGTCTCACCGTCTAATCATGACTTCCCGATACGATAAACTCTGAATCACTGGATATAGCCACAGCATATACAGAACTAGTGTGACCACCTCATGGTCTTACAGGTACCTGTCTTGACGTCCCATAGTCTCACCGTATTATCATAACTTCCCGATACGATGAACTCTGATCACTGGATATAGACACAGCATATACAGAACTAGTGTGACCACTCATGGTCTTAACAGGTACCTGTCTTGACGTCCCATAGTCTCACCGTATTATCATAACTTCCCGATACGATGAACTCTGAATCACTGGATATAGCCACAGCATATACAGAACTAGTGTGACCACTCATGGTCTTACAGGTACCTGTCTTGACGTCCCATAGTCTCACCGTCTAATCATGACTTCCCGATACGATGAACTCTGAATCACTGGATATAGCCACAGATCATACATAACTAGTGTGACCACTCATGGTCTTACAGGTACCTGTCTTGACGTCCCCATAGTCTCATCCCGTATTATCTTAACTTCCCGATACGATGAACTCTGAATCACTGGATATAGCCACAGCAATATACATAACTAGTCTGACCACTCATGGTCTTACAGGTACCTGTCTTGACGTCCCATAGGTCTCCAACCGTCTAATCTCAACTTCCCGATACGATGAACTCTGAATCACTGGATATAGACACGCATATACAGAACTAGTGTGACCACTCATGGTCTTACAGGTACTGTCTTGACGTCCCATAGTCTCACCGTATTATCATACTTCCCGATACGATGAACTCTGAATCACTGGATATAGCCACAGCAATATACAGAACTAGTGTGACCACTCATGGTCGTACAGGTACCTGTCTTGACGTCCCATAGTCTCACCGTATTATCATAACTTCCCGATACGATGAACTCTGAATCACTGGATATAGCCACAGATCTACATAACTAGTCTGACCACTCATGGTCTTACAGGTACCTGTCTTGACGTCCCATAGTCTCACCGTCTAATCATAACTTCCGAACGATGAACTCTGAATCACTGGATATAGCCACAGATCATACATAACTAGTGTGACCACTCATGGTCTTACAGGTACCATGTCTTGACGTCCATAGTCTCACCGTCTAATCATAACTTCCCGATACGATGAACTCTGAATCACTGGATATAGCCACAGCATATACAGAACTAGTGTGACCACTCATGGTCTTACAGGTACCTGTCTTGACGTCCCATAGTCTCACCGTCTAATCATGACTTCCCGATACGATGAACTCTGAATCACTGGATATAGCCACAGATCATACATAACTAGTGTGACCACTCATGGTCTTACAGGTACCTGTCTTGACGTCCCATAGTCTCACCGTCTAATCATAACTCTCCCGATACGATGAACTCTGAATCACTGGATATAGCCACAGATCATACATAACTAGTGTGACCACTCATGGTCTTACAGGTACCTGTCTTGACGTCCCATAGTCTCACCGTCTAATCATGACTTCCCGATACGATGAACTCTGAATCACTGGATATAGCCACAGCATATACAGAACTAGTGTGACCACTCATGGTCTTTACAGGTACCTGTCTTGACGTCCCATAGTCTCAACCGTATTATCATAACTTCCCGATACGATGAACTCTGAATCACTGGATATAGCCACAGCATATACAGAACTAGTGTGACCACTCATGGTCTTACAGGGACCTGTCTTGACGTTCCATAGTCTCACGTCTAATCATGACTTCCCGATACGATGAACTCTGAATCACTGGAAATAGCCACAGCATATACAGAACTAGTGTGACCACTCATGGTCTTACAGGTACTGGCTTGACGTCCCATTAGTCTCACCGTCTAATCATAACTTCCCGATACGATGAACTCTGAATCACTGGATATAGCCACCAGCATATACAGAACTAGTGTGACCACTCATGGTCTTACAGGTACCTGTCTTGAGTCCCATAGTCTCACCGTCTAATCATGACTTCCCGATACGATGAACTCTGAATCACTGGATATAGCCACAGATCATTACATAACTAGTGTGACCACTCATGGTCTTACAGGTACCTGTCTTGACGTCCCATAGTCTCACCGTCTAATCATAACTTCCCCGATACGATGAACTCTGAATCACTGGATATAGCCACAGATCATACATAACTAGTGTGACCACTCATGGTCTTACAGGTACCTGTCTTGACGTCCCATAGTCTCAACCGTCTAATCATGACTTCCCGATACGATGAACTCTGAATCACTGGATATAGCCACAGCATATACAGAACTAGTGTGACCACTCATGGTCTTACAGGTACCTGTCTTGACGTCCCATAGTCTCACCGTATTATCATAACTTCCCGATACGATGAACTCTGAATCACTGGATATAGACACAGCATATACAGAACTAGTGTGACCACTCATGGTCTTACAGGTACCTGTCTTGACGTCCCATAGTCCTCACCGTCTTAATCTGCACTTCCCGATACGATGAACTCTGAATCACTGGATATAGCCACAGATCATACATAACTAGTGTGACCACTCATGGTCTTACAGGTACCTGTCTTGACGTCCCATAGTCTCACCGTCTATCATAACTTCCCGATACGATGAACTCTGAATCACTGGATATAGCCACAGCATATACAGAACTAGTGTGACCACTCATGGTCATACAGGTACCTGTCTTGACGTCCCATAGTCTCACCGTATAATCATAACTTCCCGATACGATGAACTCTGAATCACTGGATATAGCCACAGCATATACATAACTAGTCTGACCACTCATGGTCTTACAGGTACCTGTCTTGACGTCCCATAGTCTCACCGTCTAATCTGCACTTCCCGATACGATGAACTCTGAATCACTGGATATAGCCACAGATCATACATAACTAGTGTGACCACTCATGGTCTTACAGGTACCTGTCTTGACGTCCCATAGTCTCACCGTCTAATCATAACTTCCCGATACGATGAACTCTGAATCACTGGATATAGCCACAGCATATACAGAACTAGTGTGACCACTCATGGTCATACAGGTACCTGTCTTGACGTCCCATAGTCCTCACCGTATAATCATAACTTCCCGATACGATGAACTCTGAATCACTGGATATAGCCACAGCATATACATAACTAGTCTGACCACTCATGGTCTTACAGGTACCTGTCTTGACGTCCCATAGTCTCACCGTCTAATCTACACTTCCCGATACGATGAACTCTGAATCACTGGATATAGCCACAGATGATACATAACTAGTGTGACCACTCATTGGTCATACAGGTACCTGTCTTGACGTCCCATAGGTCTCACCGTCTAATTCTTAACTTCCCGATACGATGAACTCTGAATCACTGGATATAGCACAGCATATACAGAACTAGTGTGACCACTCATGTTCTTACAGGTACCTGTTTTGACGTCCCATAGTCTCACCGTCTAATCTTAACTTCCCGATACGATGAACTCTGAATCACTGGATATAGCCCACAGATCATACATAATAGTGTGACCACTCATGGTCTTACAGGTACCTGTCTTGACGTCCCATAGTCTCACCGTCTAATCATGACTTCCCGATACGATGAACTCTGAATCACTGGATATAGCCACAGCATTTACATTACTAGTGTGACCACTCATGGTCTTACAGGTACCTGTCTTGACGTCCCATAGTCTCACCGTCTAATCATAACTTCCCGATACGATGAACTCTGAATCACTGATATAGCCACAGATCATACATAACTAGTGTGACCACTCATGGTCTTACAGGTACCTGTCTTGACGTCCCATAGTCCTCACCGTCTAATCATGACTTCCCGATACGATGAACTCCTGAATCACTGGATATAGCCACAGATCATACATAACTAGTGTGACCACTCATGGTCTTACAGGTACCTGTCTTGACGTCCCATAGTCTCACCGTCTAATCATGACTTCCCGATACGATGAACTCTGAATCACTGGATATAGCCACAGATCATACATAACTAGTGTGACCACTCATGGTCTTACAGGTACCTGTCTTGACGTCCCATAGTCTCACCGTCTAATCTTAACTTCCCGATACGATGAACTCTGAATCACTGGATATAGCCACAGATTCATACATAACTAGTGTGACCACTCATGGTCTTACAGGTACCTGTCTTGACGTCCCATAGTCTCACCGTATTATCTTAACTTCCCGATACGATGAACTCTGAATCACTGGATATAGCCACAGATCATACATAACTAGTGTGACCACTCATGGTCTTACAGGTACCTGTCTTGACGTCCCCATAGTCTCACCGTATTATCCATAACTTCCCGATACGATGAACTCTGAATCACTGGATATAGCCACAGCATATACAGAACTAGTGTGACCACTCATGGTCTTACAGGTACCTGTCTTGACGTCCCATAGTCTCACCGTATTATCATAACTTCCCGATACGATGAACTCTGAATCACTGATATAGCCACAGATCATACATAACTAGTCTGACCACTCATGGTCATACAGGTACCTGTCTTGACGTCCCATAGTCTCACCGTCTAATCATAACTTCCCGATACGATGAACTCTGAATCACTGGATATAGCCACAGATCATACATAACTAGTGTGACCACTCATGGTCTTACAGGTACCTGTCTTGACGTCCCATAGTCTCACCGTATTATCTTAACTTCCCGATACGATGAACTCTGAATCACTGGATATAGCCACAGATCATACATAACTAGTGTGACCACTCATGGTCTTACAGGTACCTGTCTTGACGTCCCATAGTCTCACCGTCTAATCATGACTTCCCCGATACGATGAACTCTGAATCACTGGATATAGCCACAGATCATACATAACTAGTCTGACCACTCATGGTCTTACAGGTACCTGTCTTGACATCCCATAGTCTCACCGTCTAATCATGACTTCCCGATACGATGAACTCTGAATCACTGGATATAGCCACAGCATATACATAACTAGTGTGACCACTCATGGTCTTACAGGTACCTGTCTTGACGTCCCATAGTCTCACCGGTCTAATCATGACTTCCCGATACGATGAACTCTGAATCACTGGATATAGCCACAGATCATACATAACTAGTGTGACCACTCATGGTCTTACAGGTACCTGTCTTGACGTCCCATAGTCTCACCGTCTAATCATAACTTCCCGATACGATGAACTCTGAATCACTGGATATAGCCACAGATCATACATAACTAGTGTGACCACTCATGGTCTTACAGGTACCTGTCTTGACGTCCCATAGTCTCACCGTATTATCATGACTTCCCGATACGATGAACTCTGAATCACTGGATATAGCCACAGCATATACAGAACTAGTGTGACCACTCATGGTCTTACAGGTACCTGTCTTGACGTTATATAGTCTCACCGTCATATCATAACTTCCCGATACGATGAACTCTGAATAACTGGATATAGCCACAGATAATACAAGATTTGTGTGACCACTCATGGTCTTACAGGTACCTGTCTTGACGTCCCATAGTCTCACCGTCTTATCATCACTTCCCGATACGATGAACTCTGAATAACTGGATATAGCCACAGATCATACATAACTAGTGTGACCACTCATGGACTTACAGGTACCTGTCTTGACGTTCCATAGTCTCACCGTCTAATCTCCACTTCCCGATACGATGAACTCTGAATCACTGGATATAGCCACAGCATATACAGAACTAGTGTGACCACTCATGGTCATACAGGTACCTGTCTTGACGTCCCATAGTCTCACCGTCTAATCTCAACTTCCCGATACGATGAACTCTGAATCACTGGATATAGCCACAGCATATACAGAACTAGTGTGACCACTCATGGTCATACAGGTACCTGTCTTGACGTCCCATAGTCTCACCGTCTAATCTCCACTTCCCGATACGATGAACTCTGAATCACTGGATATAGCCACAGCATATACAGAACTAGTGTGACCACTCATGGTCATACAGGTACCTGTCTTGACGTCCCATAGTCTCACCGTCTTATCATAACTTCCCGATACGATGAACTCTGAATCACTGGATATAGCCACAGATCTTACATAACTAGTGTGACCACTCATGGTCTTACAGGTACCTGTCTTGACGTCCCATAGTCTCACCGTCTTATCATAACTTCCCGATACGATGAACTCTGAATCACTGGATATAGCCACAGATCTTACATAACTAGTGTGACCACTCATGGTCTTACAGGTACCTGTCTTGACGTCCCATAGTCTCACCGTCTTATCATAACTTCTCGATGCGATGAACTCTGAATAACTGGATATAGCCACAGATCATACAGAATTTGTGTGACCACTCACGGACTTACAGGTACCTGTCTTGACGTCCCATAGTCTCACCGTATTATCATAACTTCCCGATACGATGAACTCTGAATAACTGGATATAGTTACAGATAATACAGAATTTGTGTGACCACTCATGGTCTTACAGGTACCTGTCTTGACGTCCCATAGTCTCACCGTCTAATCTTAACTTCCCGATACGATGAACTCTGAATCACTGGATATAGCCACAGCATATACAGAACTAGTGTGACCACTCATGGTCTTACAGGTACCTGTCTTGACGTCTCATAGTCTCACCGTATTATCATAACTTCCCGATACGATGAACTCTGAATCACTGGATATAGCCACAGATCATACATAACTAGTGTGACCACTCATGGTCTTACAGGTACCTGTCTTGACGTTCCATAGTCTCACCGTCTTATCATCACTTCCCGATACGATGAACTCTGAATAACTGGATATAGTCACAGATAATACAAGATTTGTGTGACCACTCATGGTCTTACAGGTACCTGTCTTGACGTTCCATAGTCTCACCGTCTTATCATAACTTCTCGATGCGATGAACTCTGAATTACTGGATATAGCCACAGATCATACAGAATTTGTGTGACCACTCATGGTCTTACAGGTACCTGTCTTGACGTTATATAGTCTCACCGTCATATCATAACTTCCCGATACGATGAACTCTGAATCTCTGGATATAGCCACAGATCATACAGAATTTGTGTGACCACTCATGGTATTACAGGTACCTGTCTTGACGACCATAGTCTCACCGTCTTATCATAACTTCTCGATGCGATGAACTCTGAATCACTGGATATAGTCACAGATAATACAGAATTTGTGTGACCACTCATGGTATTACAGGTACCTGTCTTGACGTTCCATAGTCTCACCGTCTTATCATCACTTCCCGATACGATGAACTCTGAATAACTGGATATAGCCACAGATCATACATAACTAGTGTGACCACTCATGGACTTACAGGTACCTGTCTTGACGTTCCATAGTCTCACCGTATTATCTCAACTTCCCGATACGATGAACTCTGAATAACTGGATATAGCCACAGATCTTAAATAACTAGTGTGACCACTCATGGACTTACAGGTACCTGTCTTGACGTCCCATAGTCTCACCGTATTATCTGCACTTCCCGATACGATGAACTCTGAATAACTGGATATAGTCACAGATCATACAGAATTTGTGTGACCACTCATGGACTTACAGGTACCTGTCTTGACGTCCCATAGTCTCACCGTATTATCATCACTTCTCGATGCGATGAACTCTGAATCACTGATATAGTCACAGATAATACATAACTAGTGTGACCACTCATGGTCTTACAGGTACCTGTCTTGACGTTCCATAGTCTCTCACCGTCTTATCATCACTTCCCGATACGATGAACTCTGAATCACTGGATATAGCCACAGCATATACAGAATTTGTGTGACCACTCATGGTCTTACAGGTACCTGTCTTGACGTTCCATAGTCTCACCGTCTTATCATCACTTCCCGATACGATGAACTCTGAATAACTGGATATAGTCACAGCATATACATAACTAGTCTGACCACTCATGGTCTTACAGGTACCTGTCTTGACGTTCCATAGTCTCACCGTCTTATCATAACTTCTCGATGCGATGAACTCTGAATTACTGGATATAGCCACAGATCATACATAACTAGTGTGACCACTCATGGTCTTACAGGTACCTGTCTTGACGTTCCATTGTCTCACTGTATTATCTCAACTTCCCGATACGATGAACTCTGAATAACTGGATATAGCCACAGATAATACAGAATTTGTGTGACCACTTATGGTATTACAGGTACCTGTCTTGACGTCCCATAGTCTCACCGTCTTATCTCTACTTCCCGATACGATGAACTCTGAATTACTGATATAGTCACAGATAATACAGAATTTGTGTGACCACTCATGGACTTACAGGTACCTGTCTTGACGTTCCATAGTCTCACCGTCTTATCATAACTTCTCGATGCGATGAACTCTGAATAACTGGATATAGCCACAGATAATACAGAATTTGTGTGACCACTTATGGTCTTACAGGTACCTGTCTTGACGTCCCATAGTCTCACCGTATTATCTGCACTTCCCGATACGATGAACTCTGAATCACTGATATAGTCACAGATATTACATAACTAGTGTGACCACTCATGGACTTACAGGTACCTGTCTTGACGTTCCATAGTCTCACCGTCTTATCTACACTTCCCGATACGATGAACTCTGAATAACTGGATATAGCCACAGATAATACAGAATTTGTGTGACCACTCATGGTATTACAGGTACCTGTCTTGACGTCCCATAGTCTCACCGTCTTATCATAACTTCTCGATGCGATGAACTCTGAATCACTGGATATAGTCACAGATAATACAGAATTTGTGTGACCACTCATGGTATTACAGGTACCTGTCTTGACGTTCCATAGTCTCACCGTCCTTATCTGCACTTCCCGATACGATGAACTCTGAATAACTGGATATAGTCACAGATATTACATAACTAGTGTGACCACTCATGGACTTACAGGTACCTGTCTTGACGTCCCATAGTCTCACCGTTTTATCATCACTTCTCGATGCGATGAACTCTGAATAACTGGATAGAGTCACAGATAATACAAGATTTGTGTGACCACTCATGGTCTTACAGGTACCTGTCTTGACGTCCCATAGTCTCACCGTATTATCTGCACTTCCCGATACGATGAACTCTGAATCACTGATATAGTCACAGATATTACATAACTAGTGTGACCACTCATGGACTTACAGGTACCTGTCTTGACGTCCCATAGTCTCACCGTCTTATCATCACTTCCCGATACGATGAACTCTGAATAACTGGATATAGCCACAGATCATACATAACTAGTGTGACCACTCATGGACTTACAGGTACCTGTCTTGACGTTCCATAGTCTCACCGTCTTATCATAACTTCTCGATACGATGAACTCTGAATAACTGGATATAGCCACAGATCATACAGAATTTGTGTGACCACTCATGGTATTACAGGTACCTGTCTTGACGTCCCATAGTCTCACCGTATTATCTCTACTTCCCGATACGATGAACTCTGAATAACTGGATATAGTCACAGATAATACAGAATTTGTGTGACCACTCATGGTCTTACAGGTACCTGTCTTGACGTTCCATAGTCTCACCGTATTATCATAACTTCCCGATACGATGAACTCTGAATCACTGGGGATATAGCCACAGATAATACTGATTTTGTGTGACCACTTATGGTCTTACAGGTACCTGTCTTGACGTCCCATAGTCTCACCGTCTTATCATCACTTCCCGATACGATGAACTCTGAATAACTGGATATAGCCACAGATCATACATAACTAGTGTGACCACTCATGGACTTACAGGTACCTGTCTTGACGTTCCATAGTCTCACCGTATTATCTCAACTTCCCGATACGATGAACTCTGAATAACTGGATATAGCCACAGATCTTAAATAACTAGTGTGACCACTCATGGACTTACAGGTACCTGTCTTGACGTCCCATAGTCTCACCGTATTATCTGCACTTCCCGATACGATGAACTCTGAATAACTGGATATAGCCACAGATCATACAGAATTTGTGTGACCACTCATGGACTTACAGGTACCTGTCTTGACGTCCCATAGTCTCACCGTATTATCATCACTTCTCGATGCGATGAACTCTGAATCACTGATATAGTCACAGATAATATATAACTAGTGTGACCACTCATGGTCTTACAGGTACCTGTCTTGACGTTCCATAGTCTCACCGTCTTATCATCACTTCTCGATGCGATGAACTCTGAATAACTGGATATAGTTACAGATAATACAGAATTTGTGTGACCACTCATGGTCTTACAGGTACCTGTCTTGACGTTCCATAGTCTCACCGTCTTATCATCACTTCCCGATACGATGAACTCTGAATAACTGGATATAGCCACAGATAATACAGAATTTGTGTGACCACTTATGGTATTACAGGTACCTGTCTTGACGTTCCATAGTCCTCACCGTCTTATCATAACTTCTCGATGCGATGAACTCTGAATTACTGGATATAGCCACAGATCATACATAACTAGTGTGACCACTCATGGTCTTACAGGTACCTGTCTTGACGTTCCATAGTCCTCACCGTCTTATCATAACTTCTCGATGCGATGAACTCTGAATTACTGGATATAGCCACAGATCATACATAACTAGTGTGACCACTCATGGTCTTACAGGTACCTGTCTTGACGTTCCATTGTCTCACTGTATTATCTCAACTTCCCGATACGATGAACTCTGAATAACTGGATATAGCCACAGATAATACAGAATTTGTGTGACCACTTATGGTATTACAGGTACCTGTCTTGACGTCCCATAGTCTCACCGTCTTATCTCTACTTCCCGATACGATGAACTCTGAATTACTGATATAGTCACAGATAATACAGAATTTGTGTGACCACTCATGGACTTACAGGTACCTGTCTTGACGTTCCATAGTCTCACCGTCTTATCATAACTTCTCGATGCGATGAACTCTGAATAACTGGATATAGCCACAGATAATACAGAATTTGTGTGACCACTTATGGTCTTACAGGTACCTGTCTTGACGTCCCATAGTCTCACCGTATTATCTGCACTTCCCGATACGATGAACTCTGAATCACTGATATAGTCACAGATATTACATAACTAGTGTGACCACTCATGGACTTACAGGTACCTGTCTTGACGTTCCATAGTCTCACCGTCTTATCTACACTTCCCGATACGATGAACTCTGAATAACTGGATATAGCCACAGATAATACAGAATTTGTGTGACCACTTATGGTATTACAGGTACCTGTCTTGACGTCCCATAGTCTCACCGTCTTATCATAACTTCTCGATGCGATGAACTCTGAATCACTGGATATAGTCACAGATAATACAGAATTTGTGTGACCACTCATGGTATTACAGGTACCTGTCTTGACGTTCCATAGTCTCACCGTCTTATCATAACTTCCCGATACGATGAACTCTGAATCACTGATATAGTCACAGCATTTACATAACTAGTGTGACCACTCATGGACTTACAGGTACCTGTCTTGACGTTCCATAGTCTCACCGTCTTATCATCACTTCCCGATACGATGAACTCTGAATAACTGGATATAGCCACAGATAATACAGAATTTGTGTGACCACTTATGGTCTTACAGGTACCTGTCTTGACGTTCCATAGTCTCACCGTCTTATCTCAACTTCCCGATACGATGAACTCTGAATCACTGATATAGTCACAGATAATACAAGATTTGTGTGACCACTCATGGTATTACAGGTACCTGTCTTGACGTTCCATAGTCTCACCGTCTTATCTACACTTCCCGATACGATGAACTCTGAATAACTGGATATAGCCACAGATAATACAGAATTTGTGTGACCACTCATGGTATTACAGGTACCTGTCTTGACGTCCCATAGTCTCACCGTCTTATCATAACTTCTCGATGCGATGAACTCTGAATTACTGGATATAGTCACAGATCATACATAACTAGTGTGACCACTCATGGTATTACAGGTACCTGTCTTGACGTTCCATAGTCTCACCGTCTTATCTGCACTTCCCGATACGATGAACTCTGAATAACTGGATATAGCCACAGATAATACATAACTAGTGTGACCACTCATGGTCTTACAGGTACCTGTCTTGACGTTCCATTGTCTCACTGTATTATCTCAACTTCCCGATACGATGAACTCTGAATAACTGGATATAGCCACAGATAATACAGAATTTGTGTGACCACTTATGGTATTACAGGTACCTGTCTTGACGTCCCATAGTCTCACCGTCTTATCTCTACTTCCCGATACGATGAACTCTGAATCACTGATATAGTCACAGATAATACAGAATTTGTGTGACCACTCATGGTATTACAGGTACCTGTCTTGACGTTCCATAGTCTCACCGTCTTATCTCAACTTCCCGATACGATGAACTCTGAATCACTGATATAGTCACAGATAATACAAGATTTGTGTGACCACTCATGGTATTATAGGTACCTGTCTTGACGTTCCATAGTCTCACCGTCTTATCTACACTTCCCGATACGATGAACTCTGAATAACTGGATATAGTCACAGATAATACATAACTAGTGTGACCACTCATGGTCTTACAGGTACCTGTCTTGACGTTCCATTGTCTCACCGTCATATCATAACTTCCCGATACGATGAACTCTGAATCACTGATATAGTCACAGATAATACAAGATTTGTGTGACCACTCATAGTCTTACAGGTACCTGTCTTGACGTCCCATAGTCTCACCGTCTTATCTCTACTTCCCGATAACGATGAACTCTGAATTACTGATATAGTCACAGATAATACAGAATTTGTGTGACCACTCATGGACTTACAGGTACCTGTCTTGACGTTCCATAGTCTCACCGTCTTATCATAACTTCTCGATGCGATGAACTCTGAATAACTGGATATAGCCACAGATAATACAGAATTTGGGTGACCACTTATGGTCTTACAGGTACCTGTCTTGACGTCCCATAGTCTCACCGTATTATCTGCACTTCCCGATACGATGAACTCTGAATCACTGATATAGTCACAGATATTACATAACTAGTGTGACCACTCATGGACTTACAGGTACCTGTCTTGACGTTCCATAGTCTCACCGTCTTATCTACACTTCCCGATGCGATGAACTCTGAATCACTGGATATAGCCACAGATCATACAGAATTTGTGTGACCACTCATGGTCTTACAGGTACCTGTCTTGACGTTCCATAGTCTCACCGTCTTATCTGCACTTCCCGATACGATGAACACTGAATCACTGATATAGTCACAGATAATACAAGATTTGTGTGACCACTCATGGTCTTACAGGTACCTGTCTTGACGTTCCATAGTCTCACCGTCTTATCATCACTTCCCGATACGATGAACTCTGAATAACTGGATATAGCCACAGATAATACAGAATTTGTGTGACCACTCATGACTTACAGGTACCTGTCTGACGTTCCATAGTCTCACCGTCTAATCATAACTTCCCGATACGATGAACTCTGAATCACTGGATATAGCCACAGCATATACATAACTAGTGTGACCACTCATGGTCTTACAGGTACCTGTCTTGACGTCCCATAGTCTCACCGTCTTATCTACACTTCCCGATACGATGAACTCTGAATCACTGGATATAGCCACAGATCTTACATAACTAGTGTGACCACTCATGGTCTTACAGGTACCTGTCTTGACGTTCCATTGTCTCACCGTATTATCATCACTTTCCGATACGATGAACTCTAAATCACTGGATATAGCCACAGATCATACAGAATTTGTGTGACCACTCATGGTCTTACAGGTACCTGTCTTGACGTCCCATAGTCTCACCGTCTAATCTGCACTTCCCGATACGATGAACTCTGAATCACTGATATAGTCACAGATAATACAGAATTTGTGTGACCACTCATGGTATTACAGGTACCTGTCTTGACGTTCCATAGTCTCACCGTCTTATCTGCACTTCCCGATACGATGAACTCTGAATAACTGGATATAGCCACAGATAATACATAACTAGTGTGACCACTCATGGACTTACAGGTACCTGTCTTGACGTTCCATTGTCTCACTGTATTATCTCAACTTCCCGATACGATGAACTCTGAATAACTGGATATAGCCACAGATAATACAGAATTTGTGTGACCACTTATGGTCTTACAGGTACCTGTCTTGACGTTCCATAGTCTCACCGTCTTATCTCTACTTCCCGATACGATGAACTCTGAATCACTGATATAGTCACAGATAATACAGAATTTGTGTGACCACTCATGGTATTATAGGTACCTGTCTTGACGTTCCATAGTCTCACCGTCTTATCTCAACTTCCCGATACGATGAACTCTGAATCACTGATATAGTCACAGATCATACAGAATTTGTGTGACCACTCATGGACTTACAGGTACCTGTCTTGACGTCCCATAGTCTCACCGTCTTATCATCACTTCCCGATACGATGAACTCTGAATAACTGGATATAGCCACAGATAATACAGAATTTGCGTGACCACTCATGGTCTTACAGGTACCTGTCTTGACGTTCCATTGTCTCACCGTCATATCATAACTTCCCGATACGATGAACTCTGAATCACTGGATATAGCCACAGATCTTACATAACTAGTGTGACCACTCATAGTCTTACAGGTACCTGTCTTGACGTTCCATAGTCTCACCGTCTTATCTCTACTTCCCGATACGATGAACTCTGAATCACTGATATAGTCACAGATAATGCAGAATTTGTGTGACCACTCATGGACTTACAGGTACCTGTCTTGACGTTCCATAGTCTCACCGTCTTATCTCTACTTCCCGATACGATGAACTCTGAATCACTGATATAGTCACAGATAATACAGAATTTGTGTGACCACTCATGGTCTTACAGGTACCTGTCTTGACGTTCCATAGTCTCACCGTCTTATCTCTACTTCCCGATACGATGAACTCTGAATCACTGGATATAGTCACAGATAATACAGAATTTGTGTGACCACTCATGGTATTACAGGTACCTGTCTTGACGTTCCATAGTCTCACCGTCTTATCATAACTTCCCGATACGATGAACTCTGAATCACTGGATATAGCCACAGATCATACATAACTAGTGTGACCACTCATGGGTCTTACAGGTACCTGTCTTGACGTTCCATTGTCTCACTGTATTATCTCAACTTCCCGATACGATGAACTCTGAATAACTGGATATAGCCACAGATAATACAGAATTTGTGTGACCACTCATGGTATTACAGGTACCTGTCTTGACGTTCCATAGTCTCACCGTCTTATCTCTACTTCCCGATACGATGAACTCTGAATCACTGATATAGTCACAGATAATACAGAATTTGTGTGACCACTCATGGTATTACAGGTACCTGTCTTGACGTTCCATAGTCTCACCGTCTTATCATAACTTCCCGATACGATGAACTCTGAATCACTGATATAGTCACAGCATTTACATAACTAGTGTGACCACTCATGGACTTACAGGTACCTGTCTTGACGTTCCATAGTCTCACCGTCTTATCATAACTTCCCGATACGATGAACTCTGAATCACTGATATAGTCACAGCATTTACATAACTAGTGTGACCACTCATGGACTTACAGGTACCTGTCTTGACGTTCCATAGTCCTCACCGTCTTATCATCACTTCCCGATACGATGAACTCTGAATAACTGGATATAGCCACAGATAATACAGAATTTGTGTGACCACTTATGGTCTTACAGGTACCTGTCTTGACGTTCCATAGTCTCACCGTCTTATCTCAACTTCCCGATACGATGAACTCTGAATCACTGATATAGTCACAGATAATACAAGATTTGTGTGACCACTCATGGTATTACAGGTACCTGTCTTGACGTTCCATAGTCTCACCGTCTTATCTGCACTTCCCGATACGATGAACTCTGAATCACTGATATAGTCACAGATAATACAAGATTTGTGTGACCACTCATGGTCTTACAGGTACCTGTCTTGACGTTCCATAGTCCTCACCGTCTTATCATCACTTCCCGATACGATGAACTCTGAATAACTGGATATAGCCACAGATAATACAGAATTTGTGTGACCACTCATGGACTTACAGGTACCTGTCTTGACGTTCCATAGTCTCACCGTCTTATCATAACTTCCCGATACGATGAACTCTGAATCACTGGATATAGCCACAGCATATACATAACTAGTGTGACCACTCATGGTCTTACAGGTACCTGTCTTGACGTCCCATAGTCTCACCGTCTTATCATAACTTCCCGATACGATGAACTCTGAATCACTGGATATAGACACAGCATATACATAACTAGTGTGACCACTCATGGTCTTACAGGTACCTGTCTTGACGTCCCATAGTCTCACCGTCCTAATCTTAACTTCCCGATACGATGAACTCTGAATCACTGGATATAGCCACAGATGATACACAACTAGTGTGACCACTCATGGTCTTACAGGTACCTGTCTTGACGTCCCATAGTCTCACCGTCTAATCTTAACTTCCCGATACGATGAACTCTGAATCACTGATATAGTCACAGATAATACAGAATTTGTGTGACCACTCATGGTATTACAGGTACCTGTCTTGACGTTCCATAGTCTCAACCGTCTTATCTCAACTTCCCGATACGATGAACTCTGAATCACTGATATAGTCACAGATAATACAAGATTTGTGTGACCACTCATGGTATTATAGGTACCTGTCTTGACGTTCCATAGTCTCACCGTCTTATCTACACTTCCCGATACGATGAACTCTGAATAACTGGATATAGCCACAGATAATACAGAATTTGTGTGACCACTCATGGTCTTACAGGTACCTGTCTTGACGTTCCATTGTCTCACCGTCATATCATAACTTCCCGATACGATGAACTCTGAATCACTGGATATAGCCACAGATCTTACATAACTAGTGTGACCACTCATAGTCTTACAGGTACCTGTCTTGACGTCCCATAGTCTCACCGTCTAATTTGCACTTCCCGATACGATGAACTATGAATAACTGGATATAGCCACAGATAATACATAACTAGTGTGACCACTCATGGACTTACAGGTACCTGTCTTGACGTTCCATTGTCTCACCGTCTTATCTGCACTTCCCGATACGATGAACTCTGAATAACTGGATATAGCCACAGATAATACATAACTAGTGTGACCACTCATGGACTTACAGGTACCTGTCTTGACGTTCCATTGTCTCACTGTATTATCATAACTTCTCGATGCGATGAACTCTGAATAACTGGATATAGCCACAGATAATACAGAATTTGTGTGACCACTCATGGTATTACAGGTACCTGTCTTGACGTCCCATAGTCTCACCGTATTATCTCTACTTCCCGATACGATGAACTCTGAATAACTGGATATAGTCACAGATAATACAGAATTTGTGTGACCACTCATGGTCTTACAGGTACCTGTCTTGACGTTCCATAGTCTCACCGTATTATCATAACTTCCCGATACGATGAACTCTGAATCACTGGATATAGCCACAGATAATACAGATTTTGTGTGACCACTTATGGTCTTACAGGTACCTGTCTTGACGTCCCATAGTCTCACCGTCTTATCATCACTTCCCGATACGATGAACTCTGAATAACTGGATATAGCCACAGATCATACATAACTAGTGTGACCACTCATGGACTTACAGGTACCTGTCTTGACGTTCCATAGTCTCACCGTATTATCTCAACTTCCCGATACGATGAACTCTGAATAACTGGATATAGCCACAGATCTTAAATAACTAGTGTGACCACTCATGGACTTACAGGTACCTGTCTTGACGTCCCATAGTCTCACCGTATTATCTGCACTTCCCGATACGATGAACTCTGAATAACTGGATATAGCCACAGATCATACAGAATTTGTGTGACCACTCATGGACTTACAGGTACCTGTCTTGACGTCCCATAGTCTCACCGTATTATCATAACTTCTCGATGCGATGAACTCTGAATCACTGATATAGTCACAGATAATACAGAATTTGTGGTGACCACTTATGGTCTTACAGGTACCTGTCTTGACGTCCCATAGTCTCACCGTATATCTGCACTTCTCGATGCGATGAACTCTGAATAACTGGATATAGTTACAGATATACAGAATTTGTGTGACCACTCATGGTCTTACAGGTACCTGTCTTGACGTTCCATAGTCTCACCGTCTTATCATCACTTCCCGATACGATGAACTCTGAATAACTGGATATAGCCACAGATAATACAGAATTTGTGTGACCACTTATGGTATTACAGGTACCTGTCTTGACGTTCCATAGTCTCACCGTCTTATCATAACTTCTCGATGCGATGAACTCTGAATTACTGGATATAGCCACAGATCATACATAACTAGTGTGACCACTCATGGTCTTACAGGTACCTGTCTTGACGTTCCATAGTCTCACCGTCTTATCATAACTTCTCGATGCGATGAACTCTGAATTACTGGATATAGCCACAGATCATACATAACTAGTGTGACCACTCATGGACTTACAGGTACCTGTCTTGACGTTCCATTGTCTCACCGTCTTATCATCACTTCCCGATACGATGAACTCTGAATAACTGGATATAGCCACAGATAATACAGAATTTGTGTGACCACTTATGGTATTACAGGTACCTGTCTTGACGTTCCATAGTCTCACCGTCTTATCTCAACTTCCCGATACGATGAACTCTGAATCACTGATATAGTCACAGATAATACAAGATTTGTGTGACCACTCATGGTATTACAGGTACCTGTCTTGACGTTCCAGAGTCTCACCGTCTTATCTACACTTCCCGATACGATGAACTCTGAATAACTGGATATAGCCACAGATAATACAGAATTTGTGTGACCACTCATGGTATTACAGGTACCTGTCTTGACGTCCCATAGTCTCACCGTCTTATCATAACTTCTCGATGCGATGAACTCTGAATTACTGGATATAGTCACAGATCATACATAACTAGTGTGACCACTCATGGTATTACAGGTACCTGTCTTGACGTTCCATAGTCTCACCGTCTTATCTGCACTTCCCGATACGATGAACTCTGAATAACTGGATATAGCCACAGATAATACATAACTAGTGTGACCACTCATGGTCTTACAGGTACCTGTCTTGACGTTCCATTGTCTCACTGTATTATCTCAACTTCCCGATACGATGAACTCTGAATAACTGGATATAGCCACAGATAATACAGAATTTGTGTGACCACTTATGGTATTACAGGTACCTGTCTTGACGTCCCATAGTCTCACCGTCTTATCTCTACTTCCCGATACGATGAACTCTGAATCACTGATATAGTCACAGATAATACAGAATTTGTGTGACCACTCATGGTATTACAGGTACCTGTCTTGACGTTCCATAGTCTCACCGTCTTATCTCAACTTCCCGATACGATGAACTCTGAATCACTGATATAGTCACAGATAATACTAGATTTGTGTGACCACTCATGGTATTATAGGTACCTGTCTTGACGTTCCATAGTCTCACCGTCTTATCTACACTTCCCGATACGATGAACTCTGAATAACTGGATATAGTCACAGATAATTACATAACTAGTGTGACCACTCATGGTCTTACAGGTACCTGTCTTGACGTTCCATTGTCTCACCGTCATATCATAACTTCCCGATACGATGAACTCTGAATCACTGATATAGTCACAGATAATACAAGATTTGTGTGACCACTCATAGTCTTACAGGTACCTGTCTTGACGTCCCATAGTCTCACCGTCTTATCTCTACTTCCCGATACGATGAACTCTGAATTACTGATATAGTCACAGATAATACAGAATTTGTGTGACCACTCATGGACTTACAGGTACCTGTCTTGACGTTCCATAGTCTCACCGTCTTATCATAACTTCTCGATGCGATGAACTCTGAATAACTGGATATAGCCACAGATAATACAGAATTTGTGTGACCACTTATGGTCTTACAGGTACCTGTCTTGACGTCCCATAGTCTCACCGTATTATCTGCACTTCCCGATACGATGAACTCTGAATCACTGATATAGTCACAGATATTACATAACTAGTGTGACCACTCATGGACTTACAGGTACCTGTCTTGACGTTCCATAGTCTCACCGTCTTATCTACACTTCCCGATGCGATGAACTCTGAATCACTGGATATAGCCACAGATCATACAGAATTTGTGTGACCACTCATGGTCTTACAGGTACCTGTCTTGACGTTCCATAGTCTCACCGTCTTATCTGCACTTCCCGATACGATGAACACTGAATCACTGATATAGTCACAGATAATACAAGATTTGTGTGACCACTCATGGTCTTACAGGTACCTGTCTTGACGTTCCATAGTCTCACCGTCTTATCATCACTTCCCGATACGATGAACTCTGAATAACTGGATATAGCCACAGATAATACAGAATTTGTGTGACCACTCATGGACTTACAGGTACCTGTCTTGACGTTCCATAGTCTCACCGTCTAATCATAACTTCCCGATACGATGAACTCTGGAATCACTGGATATAGCCACAGCATATACATAACTAGTGTGACCACTCATGGTCTTACAGGTACCTGTCTTGACGTCCCATAGTCTCACCGTCTTATCTACACTTCCCGATACGATGAACTCTGAATCACTGGATATAGCCACAGATCTTACATAACTAGTGTGACCACTCATGGTCTTACAGGTACCTGTCTTGACGTTCCATTGTCTCACCGTATTATCATCACTTTCCGATACGATGAACTCTAAATCACTGGATATAGCCACAGATCATACAGAATTTGTGTGACCACTCATGTCTTACAGGTACCTGTCTTGACGTCCCATAGTCTCACCGTCTAATCTGCACTTCCCGATACGATGAACTCTGAATCACTGATATAGTCACAGATCTGTGACTATATCAGTGATTCAGAGTTCATCGTATCGGGAAGTGCAGATTAGACGGTGAGACTATGGGACGTCAAGACAGGTACCTGTAAGACCATGAGTGGTCACACAAATTCTGTATGATCTGTGGCTATATCCAGTGATTTAGAGTTCATCGTATCGGAAAGTGATGATAATACGGTGAGACAATGGAACGTCAAGACAGGTACCTGTAAGACCATGTGTGGTCACACTAGTTATGTAAGATCTGTGGCTATATCCAGTGATTCAGAGTTCATCGTATCGGGAAGTGTAGATAAGACGGTGAGACTATGGGACGTCAAGACAGGTACCTGTAAGACCATGAGTGGTCACACTAGTTATGTATATGCTGTGGCTATATCCAGTGATTCAGAGTTCATCGTATCGGGAAGTTATGATTAGACGGTGAGACTATGGAACGTCAAGACAGGTACCTGTAAGTCCATGAGTGGTCACACAAATTCTGTATTATCTGTGGCTATATCCAGTTATTCAGAGTTCATCGTATCGGAAGTGATGATAAGACGGTGAGACTATGGAACGTCAAGACAGGTACCTGTAAGACCATGAGTGGTCACACAAATCTTGTATTATCTGTGACTATATCAGTGATTCAGTGTTCATCGTATCGGGAAGTGCAGATAAGACGGTGAGACTATGGGAACGTCAAGACAGGGTACCTGTAAGACCATGAGTGGTCACACAAATTCTGTATGATCTGTGGCTATATCCAGTGATTCAGAGTTCATCGCATCGGGAAGTGTAGATAAGACGGTGAGACTATGGAACGTCAAGACAGGTACCTGTAAGTCCATGAGTGTCACACTAGTTATGTAATATCGTGACTATATCAGTGATTCAGAGTTCATCGTATCGGGAAGTGCAGATAATACGGTGAGACTATGGGACGTCAAGACAGGTACCTGTAAGACCATAAGTGGTCACACAAATTCTGTATTATCTGTGGCTATATCCAGTTATTCAGAGTTCATCGCATCGAGAAGTTATGATAAGACGGTGAGACTATGGAACGTCAAGACAGGTACCTGTAAGTCCATGAGTGGTCACACAAATTCTGTATTATCTGTGACTATATCAGTAATTCAGAGTTCATCGTATCGGGAAGTAGAGATAAGACGGTGAGACTATGGGACGTCAAGACAGGTACCTGTAAGACTATGAGTGGTCACACAAATCTTGTATTATCTGTGACTATATCAGTGATTCAGAGTTTCATCGTATCGGGAAGTTATGATATGACGGTGAGACAATGGAACGTCAAGACAGGTACCTGTAAGACCATGAGTGGTCACACTAGTTATGTATTATCTGTGACTATATCCAGTTATTCAGAGTTCATCGTATCGGGAAGTGTAGATAAGACGGTGAGACTATGGAACGTCAAGACAGGTACCTATAATACCATGAGTGGGTCACACAAATCTTGTATTATCTGTGACTATATCAGTGATTCAGAGTTCATCGTATCGGGAAGTTGAGATAAGACGGTGAGACTATGGAACGTCAAGACAGGTACCTGTAATACCATGAGTGGTCACACAATTCTGTATTATCTGTGACTATATCAGTGATTCAGAGTTCATCGTATCGGGAAGTAGAGATAAGACGGTGAGACTATGGGACGTCAAGACAGGTACCTGTAATACCATAAGTGGTCACACAAATTCTGTATTATCTGTGGCTATATCCAGTTATTCAGAGTTCATCGTATCGGGAAGTTGAGATAATACAGTGAGACAATGGAACGTCAAGACAGGTACCTGTAAGACCATGAGTGGTCACACTAGTTATGTATTATCTGTGGCTATATCCAGTTATTCAGAGTTCATCGTATCGGGAAGTGCAGATAAGACGGTGAGACTATGGAACGTCAAGACAGGTACCTGTAATACCATGAGTGGTCACACTAGTTATGTATGATCTGTGACTATATCCAGTAATTCAGAGTTCATCGCATCGAGAAGTTATGATAAGACGGTGAGACTATGGACGTCAAGACAGGTACCTGTAATACCATGAGTGGTCACACAAATTCTGTATTATCTGTGGCTATATCCAGTTATTCAGAGTTCATCGTATCGGGAAGTGTAGATAAGACGGTGAGACTATGGAACGTCAAGACAGGTACCTGTAATACCATGAGTGGTCACACAAATTCTTGTATTATCTGTGACTATATCAGTGATTCAGAGTTCATCGTATCGGGAAGTTGAGATAAGACGGTGAGACTATGGAACGTCAAGACAGGTACCTGTAATACCATAAGTGGTCACACAAATTCTGTATTATCTGTGCTATATCCAGTTATTCAGAGTTCATCGTTCGGGAAGTGATGATAAGACGGTGAGACAATGGAACGTCAAGACAGGTACCTGTAAGTTCCATGAGTGGTCACACTAGTTATGTATGATCTGTGGCTATATCCAGTAATTCAGAGTTCATCGCATCGAGAAGTTATGATAAGACGGTGAGACTATGGAACGTCAAGACAGGTACCTGTAAGACCATGAGTGGTCACACTAGTTATGTATGATCTGTGGCTATATCCAGTAATTCAGAGTTCATCGCATCGAGAAGTTATGATAAGACGGTGAGACTATGGAACGTCAAGACAGGTACCTGTAATACCATAAGTGGTCACACAAATTCTGTATTATCTGTGGCTATTCCAGTTATTCAGAGTTCATCGTATCGGGAAGTGATGATAAGACGGTGAGACTATGGAACGTCAAGACAGGTACCTGTAAGACCATGAGTGGTCACACAAATTCTGTATTATCTGTAACTATATCCAGTTATTCAGAGTTCATCGCATCGAGAAGTTGCAGATAATACGGTGAGACTATGGGACGTCAAGACAGGTACCTGTAAGACCATAAGTGGTCACACAAATTCTGTATTATCTGTGACTATATCAGTGATTCAGAGTTCATCGCATCGAGAAGTTATGATAATACGGTGAGACTATGGGACTCAAGACAGGTACCTGTAAGTCCATGAGTGGTCACACAAATTCTGTATGATCTGTGGCTATATCCAGTTATTCAGAGTTCATCGTATCGGGAAGTGCAGATAATACGGTGAGACTATGGGACGTCAAGACAGGTACCTGTAAGTCCATGAGTGGTCACACTAGTTATTTAAGATCGTGGCTATATCCAGTTATTCAGAGTTCATCGTATCGGGAAGTTGAGATAATACGGTGAGACTATGGAACGTCAAGACAGGTACCTGTAAGTCCATGAGTGGTCACACTAGTTATGTATGATCTGTGGCTATATCCAGTTATTCAGAGTTCATCGTATCGGGAAGTGATGATAAGACGGTGAGACTATGGGACGTCAAGACAGGTACCTGTAAGACCATAAGTGGTCACACAAAATCTGTATTATCTGTGGCTATATCCAGTGATTCAGAGTTCATCGTATCGGAAGTTATGATAATACGGTGAGACTATGGAACGTCAGACAGGTACCTGTAAGACCATGAGTGGTCACACAAATTCTGTATTATCTGTGACTATATCCAGTTATTCAGAGTTCATCGTATCGGGAAGTAGAGATAATACGGTGAGACTATGGGACGTCAAGACAGGTACCTGTAATACCATGAGTGGTCACACAAATTCTGTATTATCTGTGGCTATATCCAGTTATTCAGAGTTCATCGCATCGAGAAGTTATGATAATACAGTGAGACAATGGAACGTCAAGACAGGTACCTGTAAGTCCATGAGTGGTCACACTAGTTATGTATTATCTGTGGCTATATCCAGTTAGTCAGAGTTTCATCGTATCGGGAAGTGCAGATAAGACGGTGAGACAATGGAACGTCAAGACAGGTACCTGTAAGTCCATGAGTGGTCACACTAGTTATGTATTATCTGTGGCTATATCCAGTTATCATAGTTCATCGTATCGGGAAGTGCAAATTAGACGGTGAGACTATGGGACGTCAAGACAGGTACCTGTAAGACTATGAGTGGTCACACTAGTTATGTAAGATCTGTGGCTATATCCAGTGATTCAGAGTTCATCGTATCGGGAAGTTATGATATGACGGTGAGACAATGGAACGTCAAGACAGGTACCTGTATGACCATGAGTGGTCACACAAATTCTGTATTATCTGTGGCTATATCCAGTTTATTCAGAGTTCATCGTATCGGGAAGTGTAGATAAGACGGTGAGACTATGGAACGTCAAGACAGGTACCTATAATACCATGAGTGGTCACACAAATCTTGTATTATCTGTGACTATATCAGTGATTCAGAGTTCATCGTATCGGGAAGTTGAGATAAGACGGTGAGACTATGGAACGTCAAGACAGGTACCTGTAATACCATGAGTGGTCACACAAATTCTGTATTATCTGTGACTATATCAGTGATTCAGAGTTCATCGTATCGGGAAGTTGAAGATTAGACGGTGAGACTATGGGACGTCAAGACAGGTACCTGTAAGACCATGAGTGGTCACTCTAGTTGTGTATCATCTGTGGCTATATCCAGTGATTCAGAGTCATCGTATCGGGAAGTTAAGATTAGACGGTGAGACTATGGGACGTCAAGACAGGTACCTGTAAGACCATGAGTGGTCACACTAGTTATGTATATGCTGTGTCTATATCCAGTGATTCAGAGTTCATCGTATCGGGAAGTTATGATAAGACGGTGAGACTATGGGACGTCAAGACAGGTACCTGTAGACCATGAGTGGTCACACTAGTTATGTATATGCTGTGGCTATATCCAGTGATTCAGAGTTCATCGTATCGGGAAGTTATGATAAGACGTGAGACTATGGGAACGTCAAGACAGGTACCTGTAAGTCCATGAGTGGTCACACAAATTCTGTATTATCTGTGGCTATATCCAGTTATTCAGAGTTCATCGTATCGGGAAGTGATGATAAGACGGTGAGACTATGGAACGTCAAGACAGGTACCTGTAAGACCATGAGTGGTCACACAAATCTTGTATTATCTGTGACTATATCAGTGATTCAGAGTTCATCGTATCGGGAAGTGCAGATAAGACGGTGAGACTATGGAACGTCAAGACAGGTACCTGTAATACCATGAGTGGTCACACAAATCTTGTATTATCTGTGACTATATCAGTGATTCAGAGTTCATCGTATCGGGAAGTTGAGATAAGACGGTGAGACTATGGAACGTCAAGACAGGTACCTGTAAGACCATAAGTGGTCACACAAATTCTGTATTATCTTGGCTATATCCAGTTATTCAGAGTTCATCGTATCGGGAAGTGATGATAAGACGGTGAGACTATGGAACGTCAAGACAGGTACCTGTAAGTCCATGAGTGGTCACACTAGTTATGTAAATGCTGTGACTATATCAGTGATTCAGAGTTCATCGTATCGGGAAGTTATGATAAGACGGTGAGACTATGGAACGTCAAGACAGGTACCTGTAAGTCCATGAGTGGTCACACTAGTTATGTAAATGCTGTGACTATATCAGTGATTCAGAGTTCATCGTATCGGGAAGTTATGATAAGACGGTGAGACTATGGAACGTCAAGACAGGTACCTGTAATACCATGAGTGGTCACACAAATTCTGTATTATCTGTGACTATATCAGTGATTCAGAGTTCATCGTATCGGGAAGTAGAGATAAGACGGTGAGACTATGGAACGTCAAGACAGGTACCTGTAATACCATGAGTGGTCACACAAATTCTGTATTATCTGTGGCTATATCCAGTTATTCAGAGTTCATCGTATCGGGAAGTTGAGATAATACAGTGAGACAATGGAACGTCAAGACAGGTACCTGTAAGACCATGAGTGGTCACACTAGTTATGTATGATCTGTGCTATATCCAGTGATTCAGAGTTCATCGTATCGGGAAGTTATGATAAGACGGTGAGACTATGGAACGTCAAGACAGGTACCTGTAATACCATGAGTGGTCACACAAATTCTGTATTATCTGTGACTATATCCAGTGATTCAGAGTTCATCGTATCGGGAAGTAGAGATAAGACGGTGAGACTATGGAACGTCAAGACAGGTACCTGTAAGACCATGAGTGGTCACACAAATTCTGTATTATCTGTGACTATATCAGTGATTCAGAGTTCATCGTATCGGGAAGTAGAGATAAGACGGTGAGACTATGGAACGTCAAGACAGGTACCTGTAAGTCCATGAGTGGTCACACAAATTCTGCATTATCTGTGACTATATCAGTGATTCAGAGTTCATCGTATCGGGAAGTAGAGATAAGACGGTGAGACTATGGAACGTCAAGACAGGTACCTGTAAGACTATGAGTGGTCACACTAGTTATGTAAGATCTGTGGCTATATCCAGTGATTCAGAGTCATCGTATCGGGAAGTTATGATATGACGGTGAGACAATGGAACGTCAAGACAGGTACCTGTAAGACCATGAGTGGTCACGCAAATTCTGTATTATCTGTGGCTATATCCAGTTATTCAGAGGTCATCGTATCGGGAAGTGATGATAAGACGGTGAGACTATGGGACGTCAAGACAGGTACCTGTAAGTCCATGAGTGGTCACACAAATTCTGTATGATCTGTGACTATATCAGTGATTCAGAGTTCATCGTATCGGGAAGTTGAGATAAGACGGTGAGACTATGGAACGTCAAGACAGGTACCTATAATACCATGAGTGGTCACACAAATTCTGTATTATCTGTGACTATATCAGTGATTCAGAGTTCATCGTATCGGAAGTAGAGATAAGACGGTGAGACTATGGAACGTCAAGACAGGTACCTGTAAGACCATAAGTGTCACACAAATTCTGTATTATCTGTGGCTATATCCAGTTATTCAGAGTTCATCGTATCGGGAAGTTGAGATAATACAGTGAGACAATGGAACGTCAAGACAGGTACCTGTAAGTCCATGAGTGGTCACACTAGTTATGTATTATCTGTGGCTATATCCAGTTATTCAGAGTTCATCGTATCGGGAAGTGCAGATAAGACGGTGAGACTATGGAACGTCAAGACAGGTACCTGTAATACCATGAGTGGTCACACAAATTCTGTATTATCTGTGACTATATCAGTGATTCAGAGTTCATCGTATCGGGAAGTGCAGATTAGACGGTGAGACTATGGGACGTCAAGACAGGTACCTGTAAGACCATGAGTGGTCACACAAATTCTGTATGATCTGTGGCTATATCCAGTGATTTAGAGTTCATCGTATCGGAAAGTGATGATAATACGGTGAGACAATGGAACGTCAAGACAGGTACCTGTAAGACCATGAGTGTCACACTAGTTATGTAAGATCTGTGGCTATATCCAGTGATTCAGAGTTCATCGTATCGGGAAGTGTAGATAAGACGGTGAGACTAGGGGACGTCAAGACAGGTACCTGTAAGACCATGAGTGGTCACACTAGTTATGTATATGCTGTGGCTATATCCAGTGATTCAGAGTTCATCGTATCGGGAAGTTATGATTAGACGGTGAGACTATGGAACGTCAAGACAGGTACCTGTAAGTCCATGAGTGGTCACACAAATTCTGTATTATCTGTGGCTATATCCAGTTATTCAGAGTTCATCGTATCGGGAAGTGATGATAAGACGGTGAGACTATGGAACGTCAAGACAGGTACCTGTAAGACCATGAGTGGTCACACAAATCTTGTATTATCTGTGACTATATCAGTGATTCAGTGTTCATCGTATCGGGAAGTGCAGATAAGACGGTGAGACTATGGAACGTCAAGACAGGTACCTGTAAGACCATGAGTGGTCACACAAATTCTGTATGATCTGTGGCTATATCCAGTGATTCAGAGTTCATCGCATCGGGAAGTGTAGATAAGACGTGAGACTATGGAACGTCAAGACAGGTACCTGTAAGTCCATGAGTGGTCACACTAGTTATGTAATATCTGTGACTATATCAGTGGATTCAGAGTTCATCGTATCGGGAAGTGCAGATAATACGGTGAGACTATGGGACGTCAAGACAGGTACCTGTAAGACCATAAGTGGTCACACAAATTCTGTATTATCTGTGGCTATATCCAGTTATTCAGAGTTCATCGCATCGAGAAGTTATGATAAGACGGTGAGACTATGGAACGTCAAGACAGGTACCTGTAAGTCCATGAGTGGTCACACAAATTCTGTATTATCTGTGACTATATCAGTAATTCAGAGTTCATCGTATCGGGAAGTAGAGATAAGACGGTGAGACTATGGGACGTCAAGACAGGTACCTGTAAGACTATGAGTGGTCACACAAATCTTGTATTATCTGTGACTATATCAGTGATTCAGAGTTCATCGTATCGGGAAGTTATGATATGACGGTGAGACAATGGAACGTCAAGACAGGTACCTGTAAGACCATGAGTGGTCACACTAGTTATGTATTATCTGTGACTATATCCAGTTATTCAGAGTTCATCGTATCGGGAAGTGTAGATAAGACGGTGAGACTATGGAACGTCAAGACAGGTACCTATAATACCATGAGTGGTCACACAAATCTTGTATTATCTGTGACTATATCAGTGATTCAGAGTTCATCGTATCGGAAGTTGAGATAAGACGGTGAGACTATGGAACGTCAAGACAGGTACCTGTAATACCATGAGTGGTCACACAAATTCTGTATTATCTGTGACTATATCAGTGATTCAGAGTTCATCGTATCGGGAAGTAGAGATAAGACGGTGAGACTATGGGACGTCAAGACAGGTACCTGTAATACCATAAGTGGTCACACAAATTCTGTATTATCTGTGGCTATATCCAGTTATTCAGAGTTCATCGTATCGGGAAGTTGAGATAATACAGTGAGACAATGGAACGTCAAGACAGGTACCTGTAAGACCATGAGTGGTCACACTAGTTATGTATTATCTGTGGCTATATCCAGTTATTCAGAGTCATCGTATCGGGAAGTGCAGATAAGACGGTGAGACTATGGAACGTCAAGACAGTACCTGTAATACCATGAGTGGTCACACTAGTTATGTATGATCTGTGACTATATCCAGTAATTCAGAGTTCATCGCATCGAGAAGTTATGATAAGACGGTGAGACTATGGGACGTCAAGACAGGTACCTGTAATACCATGAGTGGTCACACAAATTCTGTATTATCTGTGGCTATATCCAGTTATTCAGAGTTCATCGTATCGGGAAGTGTAGATAAGACGGTGAGACTATGGAACGTCAAGACAGGTACCTGTAATACCATGAGTGGTCACACAAATCTTGTATTATCTGTGACTATATCAGTGATTCAGAGTTCATCGTATCGGGAAGTTGAGATAAGACGGTGAGACTATGGAACGTCAAGACAGGTACCTGTAAGACCATAAGTGGTCACACAAATTCTGTATTATCTGTGGCTATATCCAGTTATTCAGAGTTCATCGTATCGGGAAGTGATGATAAGACGGTGAGACTATGGAACGTCAAGACAGGTACCTGTAAGTCCATGAGTGGTCACACTAGTTATGTAAATGCTGTGACTATATCAGTGATTCAGAGTTCATCGTATCGGGAAGTTATGATAAGACGGTGAGACTATGGAACGTCAAGACAGGTACCTGTAATACCATGAGTGGTCACACAAATTCTGTATTATCTGTGACTATTATCCAGTGATTCAGAGTTCATCGCATCGAGAAGTTATGATAAGACGGTGAGACTATGGGACGTCAAGACAGGGTACCTGAATACCATAAGTGGTCACACAAATTCTGTATTATCTGTGGCTATATCCAGTTATTCAGAGTTCATCGTATCGGGAAGTGTAGATAAGACGGTGAGACTATGGAACGTCAAGACAGGTACCTGTAAGTCCATGAGTGGTCACACTAGTTATGTAATATCTGTGACTATATCAGTGATTCAGAGTTCATCGTATCGGGAAGTGCAGATAATACGGTGAGACTATGGGACGTCAAGACAGGTACCTGTAAGACCATAAGTGGTCACACAAATTCTGTATTATCTGTGGCTATATTCCAGTTATTCAGAGTTCATCGCATCGAGAAGTTATGATAAGACGGTGAGACTATGGAACGGCAAGACAGGTACCTGTAAGTCATGAGTGGTCACACAAATTCTGTATTATCTGTGACTATATCAGTAATTCAGAGTTCATCGTATCGGGAAGTAGAGATAAGACGGTGAGACTATGGGACGTCAAGACAGGTACCTGTAATACCATAAGTGGTCACACAAATTCTGTATTATCTGTGGCTATATCCAGTTATTCAGAGTTCATCGTATCGGGAATTGAGATAATACAGTGAGACTATGGAACGTCAAGACAGGTACCTGTAAGACCATGAGTGGTCACACTAGTTTATGTATGATCTGTGGCTATATCCAGTAATTCAGAGTTCATCGCATCGAGAAGTTTTGATAAGACGGTGAGACTATGGAACGTCAAGACAGGTACCTGTAAGACCATGAGTGGTCACACTAGTTATGTATGATCTGTGGCTATATCCAGTAATTCAGAGTTCATCGCATCGAGAAGTTATGATAAGACGGTGAGACTATGGAACGTCAAGACAGGTACCTGTAATACCATAAGTGGTCACACAAATTCTGTATTATCTGGGCTATATCCAGTTATTCAGAGTTCATCGTATCGGGAAGTGATGATAAGACGGTGAGACTATGGAACGTCAAGACAGGTACCGGTAAGACCATGAGTGGTCACACAAATTCTGTATTATCTGTAACTATATCCAGTTATTCAGAGTTCATCGCATCGAGAAGTGATGATAAGACGGTGAGACTATGGAACGTCAAGACAGGTACCTGTAAGACCATGAGTGGTCACACTAGTTATATTATCTGTGACTATATCAGTGATTCAGAGTTCATCGCATCGAGAAGTGATGATAATACGGTGAGACTATGGGACGCAAGACAGGTACCTGTAAGTCCATGAGTGGTCACACAAATTCTGTATGATCTGTGGCTATATCCAGTTATTCAGAGTTCATCGTATCGGGAAGTGCAGATAATACGGTGAGACTATGGGACGTCAAGACAGGTACCTGTAAGTCCATGAGTGGTCACACTAGTTATTTAAGATCTGTGGCTATATCCAGTTATTCAGAGTTCATCGTATCGGGAAGTTGAGATAATACGGTGAGACTATGGAACGTCAAGACAGGTACCTGTAATCCATGAGTGGTCACACTAGTTATGTATGATCTGTGCTATATCCAGTTATTCAGAGTTCATCGTATCGGGAAGTGATGATAAGACGGTGAGACTATGGGACGTCAAGACAGGTACCTGTAAGACCATAAGTGGTCACACAAAAATCAGTATTATCTGTGGCTATATCCAGTGATTCAGAGTTCATCGTATCGGGAAGTTATGATAATACGGTGAGACTATGGAACGTCAAGACAGGTACCTGTAAGACCATGAGTGGTCACACAAATTCTGTATTATCTGTGACTATATCCAGTTATTCAGAGTTCATCGTATCGGGAAGTAGAGATAATACGGTGAGACTATGGGACGTCAAGACAGGTACCTGTAATACCATGAGTGGTCACACAAATTCTGTATGATCTGTGGCTATATCCAGTTATTCAGAGTTCATCGTATCGAGAAGTTATGATAAGACGGTGAGACTATGGAACGTCAAGACAGGTACCTGTAAGTCCATGAGTGGTCACACTAGTTTATGTATGATCTGTGGCTATATCCAGTTATTCAGAGTTCATCGTATCGGGAAGTGATGATAAGACGGTGAGACTATGGGACGTCAAGACAGGTACCTGTAAGTCCATGATGGTCACACTAGTTATGTAATATCTGTGACTATATCAGTGATTCAGAGTTCATCGTATCGGGAAGTGCAGATAATACGGTGAGACTATGGGACGTCAAGACAGGTACCTGTAAGACCATGAGTGGTCACACAAATCTTGTATTATCTGTGACTATATCCAGTTATTCAGAGTTCATCGCATCGAGAAGTGATGATAAAACGGTGAGACTATGGGACGTCAAGACAGGTACCTGTAAGTCCATGAGTGGTCACACTAGTTATGTAATATCTGTGACTATATCCAGTTATTCAGAGTTCATCGTATCGGGAAGTGCAGATAAGACGGTGAGACTATGGAACGTCAAGACAGGTACCTGTAATACCATGAGTGGTCACACAAATTCTGTATTATCTGTGACTATATCCAGTGATTCAGAGTTCATCGCATCGAGAAGTTATGATAAGACGGTGAGACTATGGGACGTCAAGACAGGTACCTGTAATACCATGAGTGGTCACACAAATTCTGTATTATCTGTGGCTATATCCAGTATTCAGAGTTCATCGTATCGGGAAGTGTAGATAAGACGGTGAGACTATGGAACGTCAAGACAGGTACCTGTAAGTCCATGAGTGGTCACACTAGTTATGTAATATCTGTGACTATATCAGTGATTCAGAGTTCATCGTATCGGAGTGCAGATAATACGGTGAGACTATGGGACGTCAAGACAGGTACCTGTAAGACCATAAGTGGTCACACAAATTCTGTATTATCTGTGGCTATATCCAGTTATTCAGAGTTCATCGCATCGAGAAGTTATGATAAGACGGTGAGACTATGGAACGTCAAGACAGGTACCTGTAAGTCCATGAGTGGTCACACAAATTCTGTATTATCTTGACTATATCAGTAATTCAGAGTTCATCGTATCGGGAAGTAGAGATAAGACGGTGAGACTATGGGACGTCAAGACAGGTACCTGTAATACCATAAGTGGTCACACAAATTCTGTATTATCTGTGGCTATATCCAGTTATTCAGAGTTCATCGTATCGGAAGTTGAGATAATACAGTGAGACAATGGAACGTCAAGACAGTACCTGTAAGACCATGAGTGGTCACACTAGTTATGTATGATCTGTGGCTATATCCAGTAATTCAGAGTTCATCGCATCGAGAAGTTATGATAAGACGGTGAGACTATGGAACGTCAAGACAGGTACCTGTAAGACCATGAGTGGTCAGACTAGTTATGTATATGCTGTGACTATAGCCAGTTATTCAGAGTTCATCGTATCGGGAAGTGATGATAAGACGGTGAGACTATGGAACGTCAAGACAGGTACCTGTAAGACCATGAGTGGTCACACAAATTCTGTATATGCTGTGGCTATATCCAGTGATTCAGAGTTCATCGTATCGGGAAGTGAGGATAAGACGGTGAGACTATGGAACGTCAAGACAGGTACCTGTAGACCATGAGTGGTCACACTAGTTATGTATTATCTGTGACTATATCAGTGATTCAGAGTTCATCGCATCGAGAAGTGATGATAATACGGTGAGACTATGGGACGTCAAGACAGGTACCTGTAAGTCCATGAGTGGTCACACAAATTCTGTATGATCTGTGACTATATCCAGTTATTCAGAGTTCATCGTATCGGGAAGTGCAGATAATACGGTGAGACTATGGGACGTCAAGACAGGTACCTGTAAGTCCATGAGTGGTCACACTAGTTATTTAAGATCTGTGGCTATATCCAGTTATTCAGAGTTCATCGTATCGGGAAGTTGAGATAATACGGTGAGACTATGGAACGTCAAGACAGGTACCTGTAAGTCCATGAGTGGTCACACTAGTTATGTATGATCTGTGGCTATATCCAGTTATTCAGAGTTCATCGTATCGGGAAGTGATGATAAGACGGTGAGACTATGGAACGTCAAGACAGGTACCTGTAATACCATGAGTGGTCACACAAATTCTGTATTATCTGTGACTATATCCAGTGATTCAGAGTTCATCGCATCGAGAAGTTATGATAAGACGGTGAGACTATGGTCGTCAAGACAGGTACCTGTAATACCATGAGTGGTCACACAAATTCTGTATGATCTGTGGCTATATCCAGTGATTCAGAGTTCATCGTATCGGAAGTTATGATATGACGTGAGACTATATAACGTCAAGACAGGTACCTGTAAGACCATGAGTGGTCACACAAATTCTGTATGATCTGTGGCTATATCCAGTAAGTCAGAGTTCATCGCATCGAGAAGTTATGATAAGACGGTGAGACTATGGAACGTCAAGACAGGTACCTGTAAGACCATGAGTGGTCACACAAATCTTGTATTATCTGTGACTATATCCAGTTATTCAGAGGTCATCGTATCGGGAAGTGTTGATAAGACGGTGAGACTATGGAACGTCAAGACAGGTACCTGTAAGACCAGGAGTGGTCACACTAGTTATGTATGATCGTGGCTATATCCAGTGATTCAGAGTTCATCGTATCGGGAAGTTATGATAATACGGTGAGACTATGAGACGTCAAGACAGGTACCTGTAAGACCATGAGTGGTCACACTAGTTCTGTATATGCTGTGGCTATATCCAGTGATTCAGAGTTCATCGTATCGGAAGTTAAGATTAGACGGTGAGACTATGGGACGTCAAGACAGGTACCTGGAAGACCATGAGTGGCACACAAATTCTGTATTATCTGTAACTATATCCAGTTATTCAGAGTTCATCGTATCGGGAAGTTATGATAATACGGTGAGACTATGGGGACGTCAAGACAGGTACCTGTAAGTCCGTGAGTGGTCACACAAATTCTGTATGATCTGTGGCTATATCCAGTTATTCAAGTTCATCGCATCGAGAAGTTATGATAAGACGGTGAGACTATGGGACGTCAAGACAGGGTACCTGTAAGACCATGAGTGGTCACACTAGTTATGTAAGATCTGTGGCTATATCCAGTGATTCAGAGTTCATCGTATCGGGAAGTTATGATAAGACGGTGAGACTATGGGACGTCAAGACAGGTACCTGTAAGACCATGAGTGGTCACACTAGTTATGTAAGATCTGTGGCTATATCCAGTGATTCAGAGTTCATCGTATCGGGAAGTTATGATAAGACGTGAGACTATGGGACGTCAAGACAGGTACCTGTATGACCATGAGTGGTCACACTAGTTCTGTATATGCTGTGGCTATATCCAGTGATTCAGAGTTCATCGTATCGGGAAGTGGAGATTAGACGGTGAGACTATGGGACGTCAAGACAGGTACCTGTATGACCATGAGTGGTCACACTAGTTTCTGTATATGCTGTGGCTATATCCAGTGATTCAGAGTTCATCGTATCGGGAAGTTGAGATTAGACGGTGAGACTATGGGACGTCAAGACAGGTACCTGTATGACCAGGAGTGGTCACACTAGTTCTGTATATGCTGTGGCTATATCCAGTGATTCAGAGTTCATCGTATCGGGAAGTGGAGATTAGACGGTGAGACTATGGAACGTCAAGACAGGTACCTGTAAGTCCATGAGTGGTCACACTAGTTATGTATGATCTGTGGCTATATCCAGTTATTCAGAGTTCATCGTATCGGGAAGTGAGATAAGACGGTGAGACTATGGACGTCAAGACAGGTACCTGTAAGACCATGAGTGGTCACACAAATCTTGTATTATCTGTGGCTATATCCAGTTATTCAGAGTTCATCGTATCGGGAAGTTATGATATGACGGTGAGACTATATAACGTCAAGACAGGTACCTGTAAGACCATGAGTGGTCACACTAGTTCTGTATATGCTGTGGCTATATCCAGTGATTCAGAGTTCATCGTATCGGGAAGTCATGATAATACGGTGAGACTATGGACGTCAAGACAGGTACCTGTAAGACCATGAAGTGGTCACA